>KK120691.1:111707-149793 GCA_000611955.2 Stegodyphus mimosarum | reverse complement strand
ATACCTTTGTTTCTTGTCATAGCAACATACAAATACACATTGCAGTGCAGATATACCGTTTTTGTTTTATCATAAAGTAATCTGTCCAGTTTAATAAATTTGAATCCTTTTCAAAGAATATCATTAATTTCGTACTTTTTTCTGCAGTTTGAGACAATAAATGATGCAAATTCTAAATTTAAAACTTAGAATACTACGTATGGCATGTGTATATTGCAAATAATAAGCGCTCAAAACAAAACCAAAATGCTACAGAACAAACATGGGGTATTGTTCGGAGAACAGCCTTGACGCCAAAAAGGGAGAAACAGCTTATTGTGGTATGGCAGGCAATGGTTGTCATTCGATGACGTACTTCCTCTAGGGAGACAGCCGTAATACTTTTCCCTTGCTAAGGGGTTATCTGTAGTATTACTTATTATCTGTAGTATTTATTATTAGTATTTATTATTGTAGTATAGTAATTAGTATTTATTATTGTAGTATAGTAATTAGTATTTATTACTGTAGTATTTACTTCCGTTGGCATGATGAAATGTCGCCCATACCCTTAAAGAAGCCAAGTTGGCGGAACCAAGTCTGTTCTCCGAACAATATCCCAACCATGGCGTCCAAGACATCAAACTTTAGCAACATGTAACATTTATTTACTTTATACGCTATCTAGATCAGCTAGAGATTATTACTATCACTGTCAGAAACTTTCTTAGGTTATGATTGATCAATATAATTTGAATGAAGGTTGTGTCAATAAATGAAATGCCAAATATGCTTTAAAGGGAAATTTAATAAAGCATTATATATAAAAAAAGAATTTTTCTTTCTTTTTTTTTTAAATATGAGCTTTTAACTACCTTTTCAACACATTCCTGTTCATTTCCATTCATGAATGTAGCATAATTCAATTATAACTAATCAATCTTTTTAATTTTAGTTTGACACATTTCGATTAATCACTTAATCATTTATGGTTAGATATGGTATTTAAAATATCTTTAATTATGATTACATATATTTGACTATTTACATACGAATAATGAGACTTATATCAATATTAGAAGAATTTTAAGACGATATGAAACAATTTTCTGCAAATATAACATCTTTTTTATTATTCCTTAACAATCTTTCAGTTTCATTTATTTGTTCCGGATAAAACAAGTAACATTAATTTTCAAAAATATTGGCTATAAATTAATATGACAAATGTGTCTATAATAATCTTCTGTTAAATAATTCAGTTAAAATAATAATACCTTAGATTTACAATTAGTAATTGCAATATAATGCAAGAAAATGCAATAAAATTCGTCTGCTATTAATGAACAGGTGACGTTGAACGGTTTATGAGTGAAATACAAAATAAACTTAAGCACTTCCTCTAAATATACAAAATCAGAACTGAAAAAATTTTTAAGTTATATCTGCTGATGTTATGAAAATATTTTTCGTAAGAGGGCGCTTATTATTTTTCATGGTTTCCCTCTTTCAAAATTTGCATAATGCTTTAATGGAACTAAAAGCTAATAGATAAAGAAAGGTCGGAGTATTATGTTATGTTTCGCCTTAATTGTGCAGAAAAAAAAGTGGTTCCGCAGTTGAAATTTAGATTCAGATAGAATGCCAACGTGGTGCTTCATCCGTTTTGCCTTGGAAGTTGTTAAGGATGATGAAACGTGTTTGAAGTGGTGCGAAGATCATGGTCTGATTCTCGCAACAAAGATTTGTTCTGAAGGACATGGGATGTCTGTCGACAAAAAGGGTTCCAATCTGGGAGAATTCAAGTGTGCGAAAAAACATACATCCGGCAAAGTTGAAATTGTGCCAAGAAGCAAAGGAACTTGGTTTGGATTTAATTGCAAGGTTCCACCTAGAAAAGTACTTACGCTGATATATTGTTTTGCTCGAGGTTTTGATTACGAAACTGCTGTCTTGGAGTGTTCTTTCGGTGAAAAAGGTATTAGCCGAGACACAGTTATTGAATGGTATTGCTATTTGTATGAAGTTATATCTTCACATTTACTGCAGAGAACCAACGATGAAAGCAAGCTTGGAAGCAAAGAAAACATTGTAGAAATGAAAGTTCTACAGGCTGGTCGTAGAAAACGAGACAACGGCCCTATTTCTGAAGGCACCTGGATTTTGTTGCTTATAGAAACTGGATCTAAACGTTTTAGGTCAGAAATCTGTGATGGAGATGATCGCTGGTCAGATGAAGCTCTGTTTTCTCTTGTAAAAAAGCACGTAGCAGAAGGAACTATTATAAAATCCGGCGAAGGCATTTCAGTTCCTTTTAATGATAGCTACTTACAGTATTCCAGTTGTTTATCAGACGTTTCTGGAAAAGCAATAGAGGAGTTGAAATCTTTGCAAGATGGCTACAAAAAATATGCACGTAAGATTTCTGAAGTAGATTATTTGTTATGTTATTTGTTTCGTCGCGAGTGTAATTATGATAAGAAAGATTCTTTTGAAGAAATTGTTTCTATAATCAGCAAAGAATATTCACTTGAGTGAAGAAACATTTCTAATACTTTAACCTCCCCATATGTGAAACTTCGTGAAATTCTAAAACTTTAATTTGATTAGGAGAGTTTGATAGCCATTACGCTTTTAAGTTTTTTATCACCTTTATTAATGTTGCATTTCTACAAAATATTTAATAATAAAATTTAAGTCTTAGTTTCCAATTTCATGCATAGTTTTTATCATTACTTGGAATTGCAGAAAAGATAGTTGATATTTCATTGAAAAAAAACTACCCTTTTTGGCTAGACTGCAGATTACGGACCAGTCGCCAAATGAAGCGAAATCGCGCCAAATCTGGTAACCTCTTGCCGCCGTGAAAATCGTTAGGATTTAAGGTTACAGTTTATAGCATTTAGAGGGTTTTTTGAATTTTCGTCATTTCACTGTGCTTCTAGTAAATTGTGTGAGCAAAATGGCTGACGTCGAAAGAGTTGAACTTGTGGATTTTACTTATTTGATTCGGTTGCAAGATAAGGGCAAACGATGTACGATAGAATGATGCATGAAGTATGGTTTGATTGCGAATATGTACGAATGTCCCAAGTGTAAAAATAGTATGAAATTACTTGAAATGAAAGATGCGACAGATTTGTGTGAATTAAGCGCATGGTTGAAATGAGCCGTAGAGTCGGTGTTGAATGAGCGCGCCATTTTGAATTTCATCTCCATTGTATTGTTACTTTAGTGTGGATATAAACAAATGCGAGTTTCTACTATTTATTTTAAATAAAAAATTTTTATAAAAATATAAATTACGTACGTAATTAAAATTGTTTAACCACTTTTTTTCCTTTACACTATACTATTGCTCATGTTTCAGTAGATCGAAATTTTGAATTTTATCTTTTTTTTTCTTCTGCATTTTTTAAAGTTTTAAATTAAATATGAATCAATGCTTTCCGATCATTTATTGCTCATTTACTGCTTATTACAATTTCTTAAATTTCGTGCTAAAACGTTTTACTGCATTTTGTTACTGTCTTAAAAATGGTATATATTATGAAACGTTTTTAATATTGTTTATGCCATAAAATACATACTTAACTTTCAAATACTTTATCGTTGTTTTTCTTGAACTTCTGTGTTAGGTATTTTTGCATGTTTACAGGATTCATTCAAATTCGCAACCATCTAATATGGCGATATGATGATGATGAATTAGTGATTTTCTAAAACGCGCGAAAATGACCGATTTGGCGACTTTTTGAAAATGCGCCAAACTGGCCCGTAATATGCAGTTTTAGCCTTTTTTTATTTATAAATGGAAGTATTTTACACTTGCACTTAATAGTCGAAAATGTTTTTTGGCAGATTACAATTTACAAAACGGATATTATATAGATAAGTTTGCTATCTGTTCTCACACTTGCTTACTTTCTCTGAAGTGAAAAAATAGTTCGCCAAATAGGCTTAGTTTCTTAAATCGGAAAACTGATAACTTGAATTTGCTTTTAATAAGTGTTATTTTAACAATCTGCACTGTATATTTAAGTTGAAAACTGTATAATTACCGATTCTTTTAAATTACATAATTCTTATTTAGCACTTATAGTTGTGGTGATTTTGTTCATTCACTGATTTTCAACTAGATGTGTTGACATTTCTGCACCTACAACTTCTGTTTGAACTATTTAAAACCTACTTTTATTTCCAAATACGAAAATCAAATTCTAAATCCTTTCCAGTAAAAGCAGTATTATTCAACTCACTCATTTTATGTTTGTCTGCGATATACTGAATTAAAAGCTGTTCCTTAAAATTTTACTCTGCACTGCCTTATTCACATTCAAATTCAATTCCATGTGTAATCTCGTAAAATGAATGAATTTCATATTCTCTCAGCTTATTAAAATCTTCAGTTTAAATTGCTAGATAGTGTCCAATGAAATCGAATGTTGGTTTCTTATCAGTTAAAAGCGACAATATTTTTTTGAACAACTGGATAGAAGTTCCTAGTTTCCGCTTCAGAAAGCCTAACGTATAACATGCAACGTTGTTTGCCTTCTTTGATAGCTTTAAAATACGGACTAGATTCTGTTGCAGTGTCGATTTTTTATATTACTGCTCAGAGCAAAAGTTTCGATTTAAAACATTTTTGCTTAAATGCTCGATACCTGCTGCCTGCCAGATGGAGGGTGAAATGTTTATTTTAATAAGGGGTAATACTTAGAGCTCAAGACAACTTCCAATGTTAATTTTTATCCACATTTGAAATCATTATTGATTTCTTGATGCTCTTATTTTTCGTTGTAAGAATTTTTCAATTAGAAGGGAAAATTTGAATATTTAGAAGGGAAACTTGAATTTTCCGGACGTCAGTCCGAGACGGTGTATGATCAAGAGAAAACATTTTTCTTATTTGTGTAAAGTGTTTCAATTATCAGCCGTTTCAAACTTTGGAGCAATACAAATGACAGCACTTTCTTCTAAAAGCGACTGTCATCTATTTGGCGACATTTGAAATTTCTACTTTGTAAGACTGGGCAATTAAGTCTCCCAGATTTCGAAATGAAGCGTGATGGCCACTTTAACAAGAAAGCGACCAGTGACATATGTTAACTGGAACTGATACGTAAGTATCCGAAGTAACAATGTAATGCTGCATTATGTCTAGGATTAAGGAAAACTGTAGCAATATCATGATCCAAATGAAAGAAACAAGACATTGTCACTCTTATTTCTTTTTTTAAATGGTGGTCCCAAGCCGTCAATAGACATTGGCCACAACTAAGGGCACTTTATTATGGAGGCACCTGATAGGTGGGCCACCTTTGCCTGCTATGAGGGAACAGACAAATGCATCCATGCCTTA
Source organism: Stegodyphus mimosarum (assembly GCA_000611955.2). Classification (NCBI taxonomy): domain Eukaryota; kingdom Metazoa; phylum Arthropoda; class Arachnida; order Araneae; family Eresidae; genus Stegodyphus; species Stegodyphus mimosarum. The sequence continues at coordinate 144,452 of KK120691.1, read as the reverse complement.
TCCCTTTTCGAACCGGGGACCTTTGATACGGCAGTCAGTCTCTAACCACTTCCCGCTCCGGGTGGCCGCTAAATCAACTTCTAATGTTAATACTTTCAATATATTAATGTTCCTAGGATTTTAATATCTGTAATGAAAACAATGCATTGAGTTTTAAACTAATATCCTTAGCAAAACAAAAAAGCTGAAATGTTACTTAAATTTACATATTATATAAAATCTCTGATACTGAAGTAAACTTTAATTGCCGTAGTAAACTTACTGTTTCATTTCGTAATGCAAATCCTGTCTCGTGCAGCAAATGAAACTTAATTACTTGAGACTGGATTATTCGAACATTCACTAAATATCGCACACCGGTTATTAAATTTGATCCACTGAAAGTCAATCATTTTATTATAAACTTCAGGAATGAGTTGCACGGCTTCATAATCCAGTGTGTTCATAATTTTCATATCGTAGCTACATTAGTAAACTTGTTGTAAAGCTTTTTTTTTTGTTCCAATGGCGAGCCCTCAGCCGACTTTGGCTTCGTCACTACTAAGCCAGAAGTGGTGGTCACTTTATTATGGAGGCACTTAAAAGGTGGGCCACCTTTGCCTCCTATGAAGGGACGGACAGAATGAAGGGACCCTTCTCCGGGATTCAAACCCAGGCCCTTTGGTATCTTGGCCGGCTCTCCTAACCACTATACCGTCTGGGCGGCTTGTTGGAAAGCTTTCTTACGATAGTAGTATCATTCAGTTATGTAAAGGACGTGAAGGCTGTTTTTCTAATGTTTTGGTAAACATTTTTGTAACGAAAACTACGGCCGAACAGCGGCGAGCCTGACCGCTGAACACAGGTAGTTATATTCAATTTCAAATCGCAGCAAACAGATTGCATAAGAGTTTGGGGACTTCTATAATCTGTAACATCAATAAGCTATATTCCTTTTCTTCCACGAAGACATTCCTCCTCTTAAATGGACAATCCTAGAGCATTTTGGCATAATCTAATCTAAATCCTAAGAAAATCGTCTAGTACTTAAGTTTTGACATGAGGAAAAGCACTGGACTCATGGAGAGCTAATCCATTTAATTAGAGGAAACAAAATTCAGGAAAGCTAACAGTGTATTCGGCTCAACCACCCAAGCAGGTATCAGCCCGTTAGGGACCATGTCTAGGAAAGCTCATTATTGACGCTGACTTGTTTCAAGTTGCAGTGGACGCTCTGACTGCATGAGTATTTTTGTAATTTTCATTATTCTTCAGTTATCGGGATTGGATTCAATAATTTATGTAATGTAAAAAATATACATGTATGTGTATAGATGTCTGTGTATACATATACATACATACATGCATGCATACGCGAACACATTCATTTCTGAATCCGGTTCTGATAACATAGAGTACCTAATTTTCTTCCAATAATGAAAATACGAGCAAGTATTCACTTCAGGAAACTTTTAGGAAAGCTTTTTTATTTCTAGGTAAATACCTGCCATGTGTTTCACCACATTCAAATACGCATCGATCGACTGAAATGGATTGTGCTGATGATTAAAAGCATTTCTAATAATTTTGAAATTTAATGTTTGGTAAGTTAGTTTTGGGATTATGTTGGTTTATAAAAGGCTGAATAATCAGAATTCTAAGACATTTTTGCTTAAATATAGAAAGGTCATTAAATTAATCCACAGGGACTTAAAAAAATTTGGGTGTGTAAACAGTTTCTTTGATAAGCTCAAATTCCCAGCTTTCGAAGCAAATAAGGAGTTCAAGCAAAGTTAGATCAATTTTATTTTATTCATCATTCAAGTGACTAACTCCGTTTTCCGAAAAATAAGGAAAACTAAAATGACTTAAAATAAATTCAAGATTCTAGATATTTTCCTACTTAGAAATGAAAAAGGGAAAGGAATATGAAAACATAGAATTTAGCTGCATGGCTTTTATCTCTCTGTCCACTGAACTTCCTAAATTTTTGACGATGTTTTTCCTTGGTTTTCTTTGAAGAATTATTTCAAATGATCTTTGCTGTTTTCCTTTGTACATCAAGTTAGAATTCACGCAGCATATTTTGAATGAAACTGGTGTCTTAGAGTGTAGGTAGTTTTTTTGTAGTTGTTTCTTGAAATAGTAATTGTATTTTTATGTGTGGCTTAGCATTTTCAGATTGTATCACATTGAACATTGCATCGATTTTAACTTAGATTCGTTTGAAGAGTTTTTCTTCAATATAGCCCACCAGCCTGGTAAAGTCGCTGAACATTGATAGTTCGGTCCGGGATTCGAATCTCGGCAAATGGGCTGGCTGCATCGTCGTTTTCGTGGTTTTCCCCATGTGTCGTAATCAAATAAATCAAAACAAACCTTCAATATGTTTGGAATACAAACTGAAACAATACACATCACCATCAGGGAATACCATCAACACGCTTTCTCACTCTGGTTTCTGGCAACAGACATCCCTTTATCATCACAAACCATCTTGCTGAAATTAAACGATTTGGAAAAGGAGCTATGTTTAGGTTTTTGTCCAGTCGGTGTGATGTTCATTTATGGGCCGATTGAAGAAATTTAATCTGCATTTTTTCATGTTTCAAAAGCGCGAATGTAGCATATATTCCATTTATATACAGATTTGCTCAAACTTGGGTATTTTGACACAAAATCAGCCTTTTTACTTAAATGGCATACCGATGTTTTTTCCACATTTCGAATCTAAAATTTAAATTACACCAATGTGCCAAGGTTTGTAAAAATCGCACAAGTAGTTTTTAAAAAAAAATTAACTCTCAAAATTTTAGCTCTTCTGTGTTAATTGAATTTGGTATATATTTATTAATATTTATTTTTCTAATAAACTTATTTTCTTCTTTAACAATTCAAAATTTAGGTTCAATCCAAATAAAATTTGCAGATGTTTTCTGATTCAGTTTTAAAATTTGTATATTTTAATTCTTATATATATTTCAAAAAGGTTTTTGAATTATAACTTATAAAATGTTGACAATCACCTAAACCAGATTCCCAAGCTATACTTGAATTTATGTACTGGTGGGTTTTGAAATTTGGCATATTTGTTATAACGATAATAACGCCAAATGTGGTTTACGCACTTCGTTTAAAAACTGAAAGTAGTTGCATCTTTCGTTCCCTATCTTGTACAATGAAAAGGAAAGGAAAATAGATTGCCATAAATTAAGAACTTCGATAAGTGAATTAATTATTCTTTGCGCAAACTAAAAAAAGTGAGCGAAGATAATTTTTTAAATTTCTCCGTAAGTTTCGCTCCAAATCTTATGAAATTTAATATTTATTTATAATTTCAGTGGTAAAATCAAAGTATTGAAAAAAAATGGTTATCATTTCAGAAAATATCCTATTTTGTATACCTATAATACCTAAGATTGAACAAGCTATATATAAATCTAATATGTCCTGAGTCGTGCTTTCGAGACGTATAAAATAAAAGTTAAATTTTGTCAATCGACCCAGTAATGTAGGAGATAATAGAGGAAAAGCCCCTCCCCTCTTTTTTGTGCTGAATGTATGTGTATTTTGCAAGCTTATTAATGATTCCTCAACCAGCTTTAGAAAATGCTGTGAGTGGCTTGTGTACAAATATTTCTACCTTCGATTTCAGAAATTCTGCAACAAGCACCAGCACATATAAGTTCGAATCTAACTAAATTTCATTCAATACGTTCTCTTCCATAGTTCCGAGAGCATACGTGAGCTTGCCTTTATCAGCTATATAGGAAATCTACCACAGTTGCTCCTTTCATACTGGAAGAGAAATATCAGTTTAAAATAAGCCTAAATTATTTTGGCCTACTTTTTTAATTTAATTAGTTTTAATTATTTGCATTTATTTTTTTTTTAATTCTCATAGATTATTTTTTAGCCTAATATAACATTTTTCATATCGTTTCAACTTTTCCATAAAAACATTTCTTCTCGTATTTCTAGTTGTTTCTTACACGTGAGACTAATTTTGTTGGTAATATTGTTGCGGATTTTATATTTATTTGGCTATTTATTTAGAATTCTAATTAAAATTGGTTTATTTTCCAGTGCAAAGCAGACGATTTTTGAAGAGAAAGCTGCGTCGGGAAAATAAAAATAAAAGAGCGCGTGCATTTAATAATAAATAAATATCTCGTAATTACTGTTGCCATCCAGAAAAATCGAGATTGTTCTAGTGATTAATTAAAAAGCTTATAAAAGCTGAATTGAAACACCTCATCTCAGTTGTTGTTGTAGTTGTAGCTGTTTAAAGCGAACTGCTGTTTGTTTACTTAATGCTGTAGCGATTTCGCTGTTTTATAGAATTATTTTATCTGTTTTGAATTGAGTTTTGCTAAACGTTTGAAATATTATGATATTCTGCCAATATCTCTGAAGAAATATTTCAGCATTTTGATTTATTTCTTGTGGAAAGAATAAACTTTGTTCAGTTCTTAACGATTTGTGCATTCAATCCATAGCGAACCCGTACGCACACAACAATATTAACAATAGTGTGACAGTTTTCTTCTTTAGCCTTTACAATTATGATTTAATTTTAAAGGAGACATTTAATTTTTGCAAGTCCCGATTAAATTAAAAACACATTTGTAACTCACTGTCGTATTAAAATCACCAAAAACATCGATGAAAAACTTTAATTGGATTACATATTATTTTTCTTCGAGTATTTGGTACTTTTCAAAACATTTTGGCAGATGATTATCCTGCTTTGTTTACAATGCCAAAGACTCCTAGTTTTATTCTTTGTAAATGCACACGAAACCTTTTAATGTGTTTCCTTTTCTTCTTAGTGGCATTAATATGTTCCGTAAAATGTTCCCACCTTTTAGATGTAGCCTAAATTTGTGCATATGAAGGACATCCATTAATTTATAATCTGGTGTGTTAACTTTTCATAGAATTTGTCCTGCTAATGTTCGATTCGAAATTCTCGTTTCTGTTCGCATTGTTGATTTATAATATAGCATATATAAATTACACAGTGAAGTGCCAAACACATTATTTTCTCACAATGACACATATTCGCATGACCAGAAAGTATGCTAACTGTTTATTTATTATATTTATGAAAACTCCCATTCATTCGTTGTATTCGGCGACAGAGCGTGTTTTGCGTTTTTCCGTACCAACGATGTTAGAATTAAAATATTTACTGCTGAGCATATATGAACCCTTTCACTGTACTTTCAGAAAGCTAATAAACCTTAACTGTAGAGACTTCGAACGTCTTTCTTCAGTTTAGATATTGAATGTTTTGGGGCATGTTTATTGTTTTATTTTTTCTACGATTCCTGCAACGTTTTTACCGTTTTACAAGAACTTGTATGGTAAATTCGGAAACAAATTTAGTCCAAATACATAGTGTATTCTTTCCTTGATACATAGTATGATAGTTTCATCAAAATACTTTAAATGTTGGCACATAACCAGTCTCATCCTGACGAATATAAATTTTGAATTTGCTACAATATCCTGACCCTTACCATTTATAAAATGTTATTCTAAATCTTGCTCGACTGGCCGTAATAAACTGCACAAAATCCAATGAAACACGCAATAAACAAGAACAATCTCATGAGAGTATAACTCGACACTGCGCGGTTTTGCCAAGAAAAATTTGTGAGGAAAAATACTTCTTTCTTAATCCCAAAGAGGTAATCTTTAATCCAGCTTTCTTACATTATATTGTTCAATTTTTTAGACCAAAATGCTTAGTCTTTTAAACATGCCACGATTAGTATTTTGACGTATATAATAGTAGCTTTCACTAAATCGTAATAAAATTTAAAGTTTTGTAATAGTTTAAAAAATCTTTGTTTTGGGCATCAAGAATTATTACGATGCTCTAAGCAGCCAACTGTGAATTATTTTTATTTATTTCTGTACCTTGAGCTGAAAATTATTTATCATATTTGAACTGTAAATTATTTTTATACATTGAACTTACCACAGAAATTTTCTTCGTTTTACTTACATATTCTTTTCAGTTTACTAACTTAAGAAACTCGTGTTTGGCCGCAAGGATGTATATCTGAAATTTTTGAAGCCAACTTTAGAATAAAATTTACATCTTTTGCTTCTTTTCATAAAATCAAATTCATTAATAGATCGCTTTTAAAAAAAACTAAATCGTTTACTTGGTTTTTAAAAATACAATGTATTTTTATGCTCTGCAACAGAGGAACATTTATGAAAATGTAATGAAAGGAATATGCTATTTGTGCCTTGTTAAACCTTTGTTATAATCTCATCTTGTAAATTATCTAACGCAATCTTGTTTGAAATAAAGCATGATTGGATATCATGAATGTTTTTTAATCTATTACATTAAGATTTTGATCCTCGGGTGAGTTCAGATGTTTTTTAGAACTTTCAACAAATAAAGCACAATTATCTAATCAATTCTATGTAATGAATTTATCTAATCTCAAACAATTTATTACGGTTTATAATCAATTTATTTAATCGAATACTGAAAAGTATAAAAGGGCTTACGGAGACAGATATCTTCATAAAGCAGAGAAACTGGTTTATGTTAAACGGTTCACATAAAGAAAACTGCGGAAACAGCTATCCAGTAAACTTGTTTGCCGTAATTAGAACCTGGGCAGACCTACCAGTGCTTCTTCACCGGCTAATGGTGAACCTTTTCTTAGCCTTGTAGACCGTATAGCTTTTGTAGAAAACTGAAAATGCGAGTATCTCAAACAAACTCGACTATTTTTCTATAAAATTTATATTAGAAATTCAAACAAATTCCTTGAAACAAATATACAACTAATCTTCACTTAAAATGGCTCATCATAAAATGCTTTTACTAAAACTGCAAGTGGGGGAAAAACTATTTGTACTGTGATTTGAGTATTGTAATCTGTATTTTGAGTTGCATATAATCCGTAACTCGGATTATAAAACACAAATTCAAAGTGGGAATTTCGTGTAACTAGATTACTCTATAAAAAAGACACTAATTTTGAATCTTGCAATAATTCTTTTATTTAATCTGGAAACTCAATATGTTAACTGTTTGCACTAAGAGGCAAAATATTAAAAACCTCCTAATAGCGCACTGATCTACTATAGCTTTGACCACGGCTGATGTTCTCCTGGATACGGACTCAACAAAAATTTAGTATTGTTCCTGAGAAATACTATTATTGTCACTTTAACAGCGTGGCCTTTCTTTCAGATTGAATGCAGACATTTCAAAGCTTTAGATACCTTTCCAATTCATCCCACAAATGATCAAGAAATTAAAGGACTTACCTGGTTATGGAACCAATTTATCAGTTTGAGATTTAGAAATGTTTTACTTTCTATTACGGAGTGCCATCGTATTGTAATTGGAACGCTCATCGAGCTAACATCGAAACATACGAAGCTCAAATTCCAGCGAGGGAATTACAGTTTTCATGGTTTCTGCTTCGAAAAACCAAATAATTCTGAAACATAAAAAAATCTTTAAAGCAGTTTGAGACAATCGTGCATTGTGACGTGGGGCTTTATTGTCCTGAATATGACCATCTACACTTGAGAACACTGCAATTTTTAAGAAATGTACGTAATTCGGTAATCATATTGAGGTAAGCAGTAGTACTGAAATATTTTTCTAGACAAATAAAGGACTCGGTGTGCTCCAGGATAATATATTACTCACACCATAATTCTTTGTCCACCAAGTTTGAAGAGTTTGCACTAAATAAGAGGAGTCCAGGGATTCGCACAATTTGTTTTGCATTCTGTCCCTATCATCTGCATGATGGACTGGGGAATGAGATTTATCAGACAAAGCAATTTACTTCGTCTCCAAGGATCCAATTTTGTGCTTTTGGGCCCACATCAATCTTGATTTCATATTTATCAGTGATAACCTAAGTCTCCTGAAGTTACAAATCTTCCATTTCACAGTCAATAGTATTACTTTGTGATGCTTTTGAATTGTACCGAACTTTAATTTGTCGTGCTGTTGTCCTTCTATTGCTGCAGAAGTTTCATGGTCGCCTTTCAGCTCTTCTGTTCACTAGGATTTTCTGATCAGAACTGTCTTTACTGCCTGAAGTACTTTGTTCCTTAACTGCCATTCTCTAAACAAGATCCAAAGTACTGAAGAGTAAGACAACAAAGTGAAACATAAAATTAGGCAAAGCAACAAACTTGTGTTCGGTCAATATTTTAACAAAGACTCTAGCAATTCTGAGGACAAATAGGTAGAAAAAAAAAGTTTGCTTTATTTCTTTGCTTTTGATATAAACACGCCATTGGCTCTTCGCTTCTTTGTAGAATTTTTTCCTGGTGAAGAGGGGTGTGTTTAATGTTTGTTCGAAATCGATAGTCTTAGTTAAAATTTACATCAGACACAAGGTTGCTTTGCCTAATTTTAATCCAAAATACTGTTGCATGATAAAGACATAGAATATCAGTCGTTTCAGATATGTTGTAACCGATTCCTTTTGCGCCCACAGTTGTTCGTTATTTACAAATCGAATGTTTCATCTTATCAATTTTCACATTAACGATAATGATATACACTTCTTCTCGTGAATCATGGATCGTGACTCTCTGACAATTATTTATCTTTTGTAGAGAATTTGGTCTATTTTTTTCTCAATATGAGCACGCCTTATATAAGCAATTCTGGGGTGTTACATCAGAGTGCGTCACTTAACACACTGATCAATATTTAAAAATCTCTAATATATTGACCACTTATTTTATTCCTAGTATAATTCGTAAGAAATATTGGGGAATGAAATTAGTTTAGCAGCCTCTTACTCGATCATCCATTCTCATTTTATGCATTGTCGTGGCATCGATTTTCCTTTCAGACGGATCCAAAGGATTGAGAAAATATTCTTCTGTATTATATTTTCGCGATCAATCACATAAAAATACGAGTGCTGCATAGAGTGCTCGTATTTCATCTCTCACTCAGTAAGTGACTATAGAACAAATGGGTACATAAGTTTTAATTAACATTTAAGAAATATTAGTACGAGCCTCAGTTATCCTTCTGCAACTAAAGTATTTTTCTAAGGGCCATTCACACTGGGGTTTAGAGTTAACAGAGTCAGCTCCACGTGTCGATTAGCTGCGCTATGCCTGCAGTTCAGATTTTTCAACTTGCTTATGAAAAAAAATTGTTTTCGCAGATGCGTCGGCTACGTCAGTGTCTCCGTTAACTCAAATAAACCCCAGTGAAAACGGTCCTTTAGATCATCCCGAGTTTTTTATCAAAAGAAACTGATTTTCTTTGTTGATTTGCGCCTTTGCTGTAAAGATATTTTCATCATCTGCTGCACACATATATTCATGATAAAAAAAAGCTAATGTGTATATACCACATGACTTCCTTGTGCGGAATATTAAATTACGCATTTTTTTACCTGCATTTCATTTAAATTAATTCCTTGAATTTCATAAAATACATTTCTAATTCAATTAATTCTGTTCTCACTTCGCGGCAAGGCAAAAAATATACAAAACCTAAAAATATTTTTATTTAAAATTGAAAGCTACAGAAAAATATAAAACACCAAATACAGTTAAAATAATTAAAAAACAACATTTACAATTAAAATTAGGGTTTCTAACAAAACTACAAAAACAAGCAATTCGGCCAGCGTGCAAGAAGCCAGATTTTTCGGTGCACAAAACTAAGTTTCCTTTTGGTCCCACTCGGCAAAAGGACACTGCAGGTGCAGAAAGAATTAATTACTATTCTGCTGAGTTTCAAATGTAAGCATATGTGGCTGCTATGGTAAAAACATTAGGCTTAAACAACTTTTAAATTGTTAATAATTCTACAAATATTGCATGCAGATTTACTAAAAGCATAAGAACCTTAACCGGAAGATACGAACAGCATAATTCAATCATTTTAAAGAAAAAAAATGAGCTCACTGAGTCGAGTAACAAAATGGGTATATATACATATTTATATACTTTTGGTGCTGCCGATTGTAACCAAAAAGAGAAGTAACAGCAGTCCTATGTACAAACTTTCAGCGTTCTGAGGCTACTCCTTTATGAGTTATGCGAGATGCATACGTACGTACAGAAGCCACGAAAAAAATCTCTCCTGAATCCATTTTAAACAAGTTTTATAATTTCTTTGTAGGAAAAGAGTCCTTTATTCTGTCACGCAAAACCATCATTAAACTTCATTCGATAGTGGTCACAATGGATATTTTCGTTGAAATATGGTACGCGGAATTTTTCGTGATTGCAATACTTCCTTTATTTCGTACAAAAAAGTAAGAAAATCAGAACTTTCGCTTGTATACTGTCTATAGTTCTGCTTTTTCAAGAAATTTGGATTGGAGGATTCTTCTATCATCGATAAATTTTAATTCGATTGTTTGTTATAATTTTCTGAATACTGCAAACTTTCTGTCGATTATCTTAACTTGAGACAATACCATTACTAACAGTAACACTTTGCTACATCTAAACTCAAGATTTACAATCAGTATGAAAAAATGTATTTCAAAAGTGGTTTTTTTTCGAAGTATATAGCACGAAACGTGTGTGATATAAATGTAACTAATATAATATAATTTTTAGCAGTAAATATTACTAGGTTATTACTTATCTTCCCTGCTCTAAAATACACTACTAAAAAAGAGATTGTTTTAATACCTAGATATGCTACAGTTATCAGTTTAATGGTAGTGAAGCTAGTTGCTATATCGCTAGGCCAAGGTTCGAAACTCGGAAAAAGGAAGGAATACATGTAATTCTATACTCCTTTATAACAGTCATTAATTGTGCTGCATCATGGGAACCGTTTTGGCTGATGAGATTGATACATTCTCCCATTCCATACAAACACTTAACTACCAAGTATCCAGCTACTGGATAAAAATAAATAAATAAAAAATCTGAAAGCTTTCTGATTTTGTATTACTCCCAAAAGGTCCTTTTGGTCATTTACACACATACACAAAATTTCAGAAGCATTTGGGCTAAAAATACACAGTCCAGTCACATTAATGTGACCACCACGTACTTTCCATGTCAGAGTTAAATAACCAATCACAGAAGGCAGGTGGCAGCACAGTGCAGTTGAGCGTATATAAAGGGTGTGTGAGGGCTTCGGAAAACATTTCAATCGTTGGCGTAATGCAGAAACGAAGCGATTTATCCGACTTCCAAAAGGGCATGATCATTAGCTTTCGGGCCAAGGGTGGAAGCATTTCCGAAACGGCTGAGTTTGTGAACTGTTCGCGTGCCGCCGTGGTAAAAGTGTACCGTGCATGGCAAAATGGGACTGTCCAAAATCAGCGACGTGGCAAATGTGGTGCACCACGGGCCATAGATGACAGAGGCGAACGACGGTTGCGGAGATGCGTTCGGGCAGATAGACGGGCTACCGTTGAGCAACTGACCACCAAAATGAACCAAGGGGCTACCAAAAGTGTCTCCCAAAGTACTATTCAGCGAACATTGCTGCGTCTGGGCCTCCGAAGCAGACGCCTGGTTCGTGCACCTATGCTGACTGCTGTTCATCGACGGCGAAGGCTAGAATTTGCACGCCAGTACAGCAGCTGGACGTCCACTGAGTGGCGACAGGTTGCGTTTTCGGATGAATCGCGTTTTATGCTCCATCGGACAGATGGACGTTGGCGTATAAGGCGTGAAACCTCTGAAAGGAACCACCCTGCAACCATTGCCGGAACGGTCCAAGCTGGAGGCGGGAGCATTATGGTCTGGGGAATGTTTTCCTGGCATTCTCTAGGTTCACTGATCATTGTGGAAGGCACAATGGATCAATACAAGTACGCATCTGTCCTTGCGGACCATGTTCACCCCTACATGCGCATTGTTTTTCCTCAGGATGATGGCATCTTCCAGCAGGACAATGCGAGGTGCCATACAGCTGCCAGTGTACGTGCGTGGTTCGAAGAGCACCAGGATGAGTTTACCGTCCTCCCCTGGCCAGCAAACTCACCTGACTTAAACCCAATCGAGCATCTGTGGGACCATCTCGATCGAGTTGTTCGCGCCATGGATCCTCAACCGCGTAATCTAGCGCAGCTGGCCACGGCATTAGAGTCGGCGTGGCTCAACATCCCAGAGAACACCTTCAGGGACCTATGTGACTCTCTTCCTGCACGTCTCGCAGCAGTCCGCTCTGCGAAAGGTGGTTATTCTGGCTTTTGACAGATGGTCACATTAATGTGACTGGACTGTGTATTTAAACACAACATATCCTTAGAATTTTCCGATAGACAGTCTCGTGTGCTGGAGATAATTTTATATTCCGTACAGTGTTGCCACTATTCACTCTGAAATCGTTGAATTTTTTTAATCAAAAATACGTTAGGGCTTCCAGCTGCTCATATTCGGGTGGAGGGCTACGATATTAAAAATTTGAGGTTCTAGATACCGTTGTCTTTTCACAATGCGAGAAACATACATACTTTTAGGCAGATTCTTCATTATTTAATTTAGGATGATTATACTTTGTGGCAATAATTTGAAAAGTGATTTAACGCTTTTACTGATTCGACGCAAAATGACTTTCGACGAAAAATTTCGAAGAATGCATTCCTACCATAATTTAAAATGTATAATTTTGAACAGAACAGTCTCTTGTATATTCAGATGTAGACTTCATTCAATTACTGTTTATAAGCGGATATTTGTTTCATTTCATACATTTTATTCATATAAAAATAATACATATTTACAATAAGGTTATCAACAAAAGAAAGAAAGAGAAGAAATACTTTCGTGGAGACCTTTATAGGAAAACTGTCTGGTATTTACCTTACTCGTGGGGAAAACCGTGAAATTTACCATTCAGCCAACCCTTTCATAGATACTGGAGCCCATATCGAAGTACCAGCGTTCAATGATTTTATCCACTCGGCTGCAATGCGTGCCAAGTTCATGCAATATAAGTTGGGGATTACTTTAAAATCCTCTCAAACTTGAGAAAAGATAGAAATGTAGGAAAACAAATTACTCATTCTGTTTTTCAATTACATACACTCACTTCCAAAAGTTAAGCACGAAGATGTAAAATGAGAAAAAATCAACATATACTGCTTTGATTAACACAAAATTCGGCAGGAAAGTAGCATATATATTTATGCATTAAACAAAATCAATAATTGGATACAGAAATGAAAGCAATATTAAATTTTTGTAAGTTATCGGATAATGACAAACTGAAGACTTAAACAGAATTGTGCATAAAGTGAAAATAAACAGCATAAAATGAAAAAAAGGACATGAATAGGGTATGTGATTCCCCTCATCTGTATACAAAAGTTTACACCTTGTGACCATGCTTTCAATTAGGTGATCAACCACCTCAGAATTAAGATATCACCATTCTTTTTGTACAGCAGTTTACAGCTCAACAAGAGTGGTTGGAGGTGGGAAACGGGAAGATACAGCATAGCCGAGAGCATCCCAAAGATTTTCAATGGGATTAAGGTCGGGCGAATATGTTGGCCACGCCATACGCGCAATCCCTTCACTCTACAGGTAGTCATCGATGATGTCAGCTCTATGGGGACGTGCGTTATCGTCCATTAAAACAAACGTAGGGCCAACTGCTGCAGCGTAAAATCTCACAATGTGTTCTAGGACTTCATCTCGATACCGGACAGCCGTCAAAGAACCCCGTTTAAAGTTGCGGAGGTCGGTGCGATATCTTAATGAAATCCCTGCTCACATCATAATGCTTCCGCTTCGGAATGCGTGATGTTCGGTGATGTTTTGGAACTGATTGCGTGTTCGTTGTTCACAGCATATCCGTATCCTTATAAGCTTGTCATCTGGCTCCAGAGCAAATCTTGACTCATCAGTAAACATAACATTGCCAAAGTCAGACACATTCCATTGACATGTTCCCGGCACCACTGTAATCGTGCCCCTCTTGATTGGATGGATAGAGGAATACAAACTCGAGATACCCGGGCGTACAGTCCACTCATATGTAATCTTCGGCGTACAGTAGCTGCAGATATCGCCTTACCAATGGACGCTGTAACCATAAATGTAACACGTGTGGAGGTCGCTCTGCGATTCCGCATGGCTACAATAGCAATATATCGATCTTCTGCGGAGGTTGTAACGCTTGGGCGACCAGCTGCGGGTCTTCGGACAAATGTCTGTGTGGTTTGGAATTGTTTCCATAAACGTGAAATTACAGAATGATGAACGCCGAAGAAAAGAGCAACATCTGTGATCGACTTTCCTGCTTCAATGCGCCCCACAGCACGGCAGCGCTCAGAATCTTCCATTCGTCTTCTGGAAGTCATAGAAACAAGTATATCTTGAAAACAAATTGTACGAAAATTTTAAACACCTTCTATCAGCACTTACAATCAATTTCTGTAACCCTTCAAAAGCTGGCTTCTTATAAGACTGCCTTTTTTGCATATTTCTAGACATGAAATCGCGATTGGCTGTTACCTAACATATTTGCATACTTCCATCTACCTCTGCAGCGAATTGTATCCTCTTCAATTCTGATTGGCTTCCGGAAATTAGCATTTTCCTCTCCTGTGCTTAACTTTTGGAAATGAGTGTATTATAAGAAAAGAGAGATAATTAAACTTGGGTATCAGGCGTTCGAAGTAGGGGAGCTAAAGGCTAGGCGTGAGAGCGGTAAGTGGTGACAAGCACGTTATGCAGTGGTTTCTAAAATGTTTTATCAGAAATTCCAGCAACTTGATACTTACGATAAGCACAGCCGATGCCCCTTTGAGAAGCAGAGAGTTGCGTGCATCTGCTTTTCCTAGCACCGCCTTTAGGGAAAAAATATTGCGTAAATTTTGATAAGTTAATTGATCTTTTTTAAAATGCTTTTACATATTTATTCGTGTGTAAATTAGGTTTTAAAATCCTGCTTTCATTTTTTTACTAATCGCAATATTTTTTTATAAATAAAAAAAGCTCGAAATATACGATGGGCAAATTGTAACAAAATCTGGTGGCAAGTTATAACGGTACAACTTGTCTCGAAATCTTGATTTTTGTAGTTAAGACTTTTCTTCTTTAAATGTAAGCATGCAAATTACTTTATTCTATATAGTTTTCTTTCTTACAGACAAATCGATTTTAAGTAGCATTTCTTACAAGCATGGGATAATTAAGATGGTTTCGCCGAAAACATCGCGGACATAAACGTCGCGGTGAAAACAACGCAAGGCGAAAATGTCGTGATACAAAACATCGTGGGAGAAAAGAAAGCAAAGAGAAAACATCGCAGTTCTAAAGCATTGTGGTGTAAAATATCTTCATCGAAAATAAAGCGGTTCAACAACTTTGCAGTTTAAAAACGTCGTCGTCGAAAATATCGCGGTAAAAAAAAATTACCTGCAAATCCTCGCATGACGATAATATCGCACACATGCGTTTTTCAGGTTTTAAAAGTTGTAAATGCGTTTTCGCATAATCATTTGGGAGCGGAAGAAGGAAAGCTGAATATTTTTACTTATATATATTACACTAGAAAACCCGGCGGTCATACGAAATGACCGCTGTTCTAGATATAATAAATTGTAATTAAAAGGATTTGTGCAAAGATGTCTGCTAATTCAAACTGAATTACCCAGGGCAGGGTTGTTTTTTTGTTACAGTTTGAATTAGCAGACACCTTTGCCCTAACTATATGTGGAAGATCTTTATTGAATAATCATTATTAGTTTCGACTACTATCTGAATGAGTAACTTATTAAAAGAGGTTCATAATTTCATTTTATTAATGCACGAACTTTGAGACTGACAAAGGATATTTTAATAATAGTAATCTTAAACCTTATTGAATTTCCAACTGTATTTGATTTTTACTCACTGAAGTAAAGTAGCTTTATTGAATGGGAGCATATTAAAATAATACATGCAGGAAGGCAGCTCAGACTGTATAGTCGTTAGGGAAGCCAACTACGCTACCGAAGGGCCCGGGTTCGAATACCGGAGGATGGATGTTTGTAAATGTATAGTGTATTTGCAACATGAAAGCACTCTAAATATATGGCGAGCCGAAGATCCTCTCGTGTGGATCAGTGGTAGGGGAGAAGGGTGGGAGACCTCGGACCCCCCCTCCCAGGGTGCTCTTTCTCAAAACTGGGGGGGAAATAGAAGTCCATCTTTCCTGAGTTTCTGGCAACCATTCTTCCTTGAAATTCATAGACAAGTGTCTACAACAACAGCATGCAGGAAGAATTCTGAATTCTTTCTGTGGTGTAGTATTAGGATAATGCTAAATTCAAATCGTAAATTTCTTTGTCAATGAAAGTTAATTGACGATTTGTCTCGTTAGAAAGACTACGCAAAACAAAATTCAATACCTGACGCTGATTCACTGACCTGAATTCAGTAAAAGAAATGATAATTGTGTATTATTTAATTGTATTTCACCGTTTTCTCAGAATTATGTTCTGTTTTCATATACGCTACTTATGTATTTACTTGTTCAGTTCTGTATTTTTAATACATTATTTTGCAATTCCTGAACTATTTTTACAGTAAGCACTGGGTCAATTTAAATACCTTTCCATGACATTACCATTTGCAGCCTTGAGGGTCATAAATGGAAGAGGTTATTTTGAATGGTATTTCATTCTTTACAGTAATTTTTCTCATGACTTGACAAACACTAAGATGCATACTAACGACACTAGGGTAATAAAATATGTATGCGCATTTTCTCTAAGTTTAACATTAAAAACGTTGAACCATAATTATGCTTGGGAATAAAAATACGACATACAGTTTCCTGCAAAACATAAATAGCTCATTCATACTTATCATTATTGTCTTAAATTGCTCATGTATTTCAAGACAAGAGCTAGAATTTGATAAATGGAATTGTAAGTCAGGTGTGTTTTTTAATTGCTTAAAATTCCTTATCATGTTTTAGGGTTAATTTCCAAATTCAAAAAAATCTTTTAAATTTGTGTCGTCATTACGTCACATCGCGTTGCTTTACCAAGGCGTTTATAATCTCCGCCATCCATTTAAAAGTTGCCATTCGAAAATATCTATAGAGGCTGTTCGCACATTTGTTTAGACAATATTGCTTTGCTATGAAAAAACCCTATGCCTTGTAAGTATTTTTTAACCGTAACTATATTCTTGAAAGTGTAAATAATCCTATGTTACTTGTTAGTTTTGCTTTCATGCAAAATGGCGCTTTTAAAGAAGTAATGGATGGAATGTGCTCTCTATGAAGAGAATTATTCATATCTAGTCATCAAAAAACGCTGCGAAATCTATCGTTTATTGTTATCTAAATCTAAGATAGTTAATAATGTCAATAAAAAAGGGAGAATATTCAGAGCTTGCTTTCAAGTAGAAAACTTGCTTCAAATACATATGCAAGGAAAAAAATTTATGTTGTATCTTATAAATGTATATTTCGCATGTTGCAAAAGTAAGACCTTTAACGTTAAAAGAAAATCCCCCAAGTCAAAGGGCAGATGCAAAATCATTAAGATGTCCAGTGTCAACTGTAAACAAAGTGGTTAATGCTGACTTGTATCTTGAAAAGGCGAAAAAATGTAATAAGCATCGTCTTTTTCCACGAGATATCGCCTAACGCAGAACGCGCTGCAAAAATCTTTATGAGAAAAAATTATGCCGACAGAAATGGAAAAATGTCACAATAACAGGTGAATCTTGGGTGTATTTAAGATATTACTGCAATAAAAAGAGATCCATTTATTGTCAACAAAGAAGAGAAAAAAGTCTTAAAGCATGGTTCAAAGAATCTAAAGAAAGTTCTCCAAAGAGATTTATGATTGTTTCTGGTTTTCCATATAAGGGCAAATTAAAAATAAAGAGAACGGAGAAAAAATTTAAGATAAACTCCACATATTATCAGAACATATTGTTACGAAATGTCCAGGCGCGGTAAGATAGCTTCACCGCAAAGCAGGTTTAGGGTTGCCATAAAATGGTAAGGAAAGGCCCATTTGGCGACAAAATTGGCGATGTGCTATAGACGCATGGAGAACCTTTTAGAATGAATTCTTCCTGGTTTAGCTCAGAACGTTCTCGAATACAAGCCAAAAGCTATATAAACCCTGCTGGTACGCGGAGAGTTAGTTGGCGTTTTGTCTAGCGAGCTGATAGTCAGTCAGTAAGCAAGTGTCTAGTTGGTCCTCGACTACATCGAGAGCGTTTCTTAGTGTATCGCGAGATAGTGCATCGTCGAGTTTTATCTTAGAGTGTGTTGAGCTTCGGGAACGACTGAACCGAGTCCGGAGCTGTACTTTGTGCTTTGCCTTGAAGCTGTCTGCACCGTTACAGCCTGATAGTCTGAAGGCTGTGTCGCTGATTGTCTCAGCGTGTTTATAGTAGTTCTTCGACGACTGTAAGAGGGATTTTGGAGCTGTCTTGTAAAATACTTGCCAATAAAGTGTGTTTTGATACTTCATCAAGTGTCGCCGTTGTTATTCACTCCAAATCCACGAACCTTGAAGAAAAAAACGTAACAATATTTTGTATCCAATTTTCAAAAATGTAATTACTTCTCTTTGCGGACAGAACCATCAACCAGTACAACTTCAAGACATAGCAAGCAGCCACACATCAAAATCAACTATTAATTTCCTAGAAAAAATGGAACAAGAAAGTGGTAACAAGTCCATACCCTTTCGCTCATATCCTACTTAACTTCCTGATGCATCACTCATTAATTTTTGCGCTTTTGGACTTTTAAAAATGGGATTGTCCGAACGTCGACCTACATCCCTCCTTGGACTTTGGAAAGCTTTTCAAGAGAAATCGGTTAAAATACCTCTTCTGATGTTACAAAAGTCTTTATTGTCTAATAAATTACAATGTAGAAAGATAGTGAAGAATAAGAGTTATCAAAAAGAACATTTAAAACACAAACCTTTTAGGAAAACTATTTCTGTAAATACAATGAAAATCGTCTAAGAAGTGTGCGAACAGCATCTGTGATGCAATGTGATATCTTGACATTGGTAGTAAGTTTACGAACTGCCATGGTACAGAATTTCCTATGTCATTTATGTTCTCTGCAAGAAATTTCATGAAATAAATTGGTGCAATACACCACACGTTTCTAAAAGTAAAATTCCTTTACAGGTAGTAGAACTTACTTGGTGGCCACTCTTTCGAGATTCCATCTTCTATTCAGTGACGGTCATAATTCTCATTGCCGTAAGTATGCCACACTTTAGATTCTTCTTTTCTGTTCTTATAATTCTCCCCATCAGAAGCCGAGTATATAAGCAAGTGCAATATTCGTTATTGATAATTCGTTCCAAGTTAGATTATCGGTAAATAAACTATTACTCTCAAGTAACTGAATTAAACTTAACTTTCATGACTTTCTTCATGTGTAGCGATAACACGACCCAGTTTCCTTCAGAAACTCCTTCATGAAGATATTCTTTCAAAGCAGCTAGACATACTCATAGCTTTTCTTATGGTCAGTTATTGCACTTTTTTTAACTCAGGTATTAAATTGCGTTATGTTAGAAACTTAAAAATACATTGATTCCCTTCCGTGAAATATAATGTTTTTATGCATGACTCATTTTACCGCTGACTTATAAGCTGTAGAAAATCGCGATGAAAATAAGCAAATCAGCTGGTGGAAATCATCTTAAAGGCCCTTACGCTTTGAGTGATTAACTTTTATAGATTCCATTAAATATATATATAGTGATATTTTAAATAGTAATTATGTGTAGAAAGGGATGCCTTTTTGCAAAATCGTTTTCATTTTCTGAGGTTACTGGAGCCGTATTTGTGTTTCGTATGAAGAAACTTCATGAAACTAGTTTGTTCAAATGACGGGAATAGAGTTCACAAAGAATTTTATCAATATATCATGACTTATACGTGGCCATTGGCCTGACTAGACCTTGTATATTTGCAATATGTATAATTTATAATTTCGGTACTATCCCGTTGACCGGCCAACTACAGCAGTCTACAGATAATTTCATTATTCCGTTGACCGGCCAACTACAGCAACTAGAGATTTAGAGCCAAATATGGTTAACGACTTCCTTCAGAATACTGCAGTAATAACTGGCGGTTGGGGAGTATAGCCGAAATTCCCACCAGCGATCAACGGGATAATACGTAAGTACCATGATGTACAATTATTTATATATTATATCTATGTAGAACTATTCTTTTCTTCACTTAATTCTTTTTATTTAATCATTTTAGACATTGTTATTTTACATTTCTTTCATTATTCCGAATCAAATTTCAAAATCCTAAAAAGCACTAATAGCTTGAACAAAAATATTGCAGGTAAGATTGCTTATCCTCGAAAGCTTTTTCATAAGGAATATGTAGAGTAATTTATGTTAATTAAAATATTATTATGATAAAAAAACTCTATTAAAATTTGTCCCTTCCGTAGTCCTCGCCAGAATCCAAATAAGTTGTTTGTTTAAGCTGAGGGTTTTGGATGCCTAAATTTGAGCTACTGCGAACGTAGTCTAGTTGTTAGCAAGTCTTGCTGTATGCACGAGTTAACAACTCTCTCTCTCTGAATATAAAAGGAAGTTTGAAAATTTGTTTTCGTCACATACATCCGAAAATTATAAAATATTATAGAAATTCTTGTATTATCTGCTCGTGTCAGTGAAATACTTGTATATTCTGTTATACAGGGTGTTCCATAAATAGCACCCAAGCTCTGCACAGCCAGATTCCTTGTTGGGAGTACATAAAAATGCCCTGAGAACTGTACCTGTATGATCCATACTTTACGAGGAAAATGCATCACAACCGGTGCAATGAAAAATACAAAGCATCAACAACAGTATTTATAAGGGCAGATGCTCAAAATGTTCGCCGTGCATATTAAGGCAGGCTTCAGCGTGCCCTGGAATAGATGAGTGTACACTTCGCAGCAGTGTGGTGTCTACCGAAGTACAAACAGCATGCAGACGAGCAACTAAGCCTGTTTGTGTAGTCACTACGTCTCGATACACCAATTCCTTGAGATGGCCCCATAGGAAAAAATCCAACGCTGTGAAATCTGAAGATCGTAGTGGCCTTATGAACGGATTCCCACATCCAATCCAGCTCTTGGGTATTCCATATCCAGCCAATAGCGTACGGAACCGATCAAATGCGCCAGAGTTTCATCATGCTAGAACCATCGGCGATATGATGGATATAACGTCATACTTTTCTTTTGCATTTATGTAGAAAACTATGGACCCCGCAGGTACCGTTCTTTGGGCATTTTTAATGTAATCGGAACGAGGAATATGGCTGTGCAGAATTTGGGCGCTATTTATGAGACACCCTGTATAAGATTTACAGCTCCAGACGTACAATAGATTACTTTTGCTGAATATTAGTATATTTTTGTATAATTGGCTGTAAGCAAACAGATGCTTCCAACTTTGTAATTAACAGTTTTCTTCTGTTACTCTTCTCCTCAGAGTTTAACTTAATACGCCATCCAGTTTTTAGTTAAGTGGTATTGCAACCATGTTTGCTTCGTGCGGGATGCCCATTTTTCTAGAAATCAACTGAGCTTAAATTGTTCACTTCGAAATAAAAAGCTGAGATTTTCATTGTTACTCTTATGTGTAATATAAATACAAGTCAGTTTCTTTTCTTCTTTCTACAAAAGCATCTCATCCCTTAGGCAAACAGTCATTATATGCTTTGCTTAATTAACTAACGAATCAATCGAAACTTAACTAGTCCATACATTTTCCTCTGGATAAAATGAAAATACGTGTTTGCAAAATGAGAATTACTTAATAACTAAAACTAATATGAATAGGTGTAAATTACACTACTCATAATCTGCATTTTTTCTGCTACAAATATTAATTTGAGTTTAATTCCGCAGATCATTTTCGACAGCGAAGTCACGTGGTATGAATCTGTCATCATGATGGTCATCTACGGACTTTACATTGTTCTCATGAAGTGAGTGTTTATCAGATTTTCTTTTCCAGATTTGTTAAAGAAGAAAAGTTTCTTAAAGAAGTAAAAAAATCAAAATAATATTAACTTTAAGTACTTTTGACTGTGGGCTAAAAATTAAAACTTATTTTAAATTACTTCAATGATGTAAAAAATTATTCTCTGAAAAGACTTTTCCTTTTTTAAAATAATGTCAGAAAGCTTTGAAATAAGAAAAAAATTATAATAATGCTTAGCCATAATCATTTTATAAATAATATGGCAATGTAATTTATGTCACGTAGAATTATCATAAGCAGAAACAATTCACAGAATGCTAAAGAAATCTAGAAACATACTGGTAAAATAAATTAAGGGAATTTTCATATTTGATCTACGATCTCCGGAACTACTGGACAGATTTTAATAAAATTCGGTGTGAACATAGGTTGATACAATACAAACAAAATAAACATTCAACAGTTATAATAGACACACATGTTCGTGTGTAACACTCATGGGAGTTTGAAGGTCTGAAACAGCTGTTGCAGAAGACACAAAAGAAATTTGTTAATAGGGGGATGGTCCCCTCTTACAGCCATACAGGCCACGCAGCATTATGTCATACTGCAAATAAAGTAGCTTATCAGTGCCTGCGGCAATAGGTCCCACTCATTCAGCAATGCTGTTTTCAGTTCCAGGATGGTTCTTGGAGGGGGATGCCCATTGTTTCTAGAATTTTTTTATCTATGGAAAGGGCAATTGACCTTCCCAGAGCTTCCCAAACATGCTCTATAGGGTTGAGGTCTGGAGACTTGGCTGGCCAATCCATCCGGCGAATATCCTCACTCTCGAGAAAT
The DNA here is from genome assembly GCA_000611955.2 of Stegodyphus mimosarum. NCBI lineage: Eukaryota > Metazoa > Arthropoda > Arachnida > Araneae > Eresidae > Stegodyphus > Stegodyphus mimosarum. The sequence continues at coordinate 121,686 of KK120691.1, read as the reverse complement.
TCGCCGACCAGAAGAGCTCTATGTGGTCTCGCGTTATCGTCCTGCCAGTCCGTAGTCGTGAGCGGGACGCAAACAGCCGGTCTTCTGGCAAACAACCCTCTCTCATTCAGTCTTTTGGAAACAGTCACCCTTGTGACACGGGTTCCTGTGGCTGCATACAGATCCCGAGAGTGCTGAGAAGCTGTAGCCTCTCTGTTACGCCTCTCTAAAATGAAGAAATAGCGATATTCTCTGGCTGTCGTGGCTCTTGGACGACCTTGCCCAGGCTTTCTCTCGATATATCCAGTATCCTGGAACTGTTTTCATAGGTTACATACGACGCTGGGCGTTAAATTAAACTCTCTGCATATCTGGACTTGCGATTGGCCTGCCTCTAGCCTCCCCACAACTTGTCACCTCATTTCATCATCTAAACGTTAGTGGTTACTCATTTTTACTGTTCCGATGTGAAGTTAACCGATTGTTGCAAGACAACACCAAGAAATTCGCCGAGGTATGCTAGCGAACGCAATTCGTCTTGCCCTACAAGCGCTTATAAAGCCTGTTTTTCTGGTGACTCCGCCAACACACACGTGTACGCTTACGTATTTGCCGTACAAGAATTGCATTTTTATCTAGAAGCAGTACTTTTTTCTTCAGTTAAGTTCTTTTCATGCAATTCGATAAAATATGCAAATTGTCTTAATTTATTTCACCAGTGTAGTTTACAAGGAATACTGTATACTGAGCTTGAACACCGCATTCCTTTGCAGAAGGATAGTTGATTCTCTGCTTTCTGAAGAATGATATCAGTTAAATTTAGCTGTTAAATACTTGAAGATAACACATGAGAATTTATCAAATGTAGAGGTTGTGATCGTCATTGGTGAATTTTCTAGTGAACTTTGGCACATTTAAAATTTAGAAAGTCAGCAAAACAGTAGTGCATCGCCTGATATTGTTAGATGTTTAAATTTTTACCGATATAACCGCAGATTTTATTTCAGCGTTATATACTTCTGAATGAGAAGAGCCATTAGCACCTTCTTGGTATAATATGATACTTATTAATTTCCATAATTAATAAGTAAAAATGAAATGCTTCCACAATTTTTCAAAAAATAATAAATCTACGGTTATTTAAACCTTAATTTAATCTAAAGAAAAATGCAGTTGATTCCATACTCTATAAAAAATGGTGTACATTAAAATTAGCCACTAGTATATGAAATAAAAACAATAAAAGAAATAGTAAAGTATTTGGTCCCCAACGTTTTACGTATTTCTTATCTTACACACGCACATGCAAAAAAAATTGAACATTTACGTTGGTAAACCAATATTAAATCATTTCCAACATGCCTGCAACATCGTGACTTCAAAGAATAATTATAATCAATGTAAGATGAGACAGAAGCTTAATTATCCTTTCATCTTTTGAATAATATTAATAATAATAACTTCCTGAAGACGAAATTATTTATTTGAAATATATTAACTCCAGAAAAGATTAAATTAAACGTTGATTAAAAAGAAGAAAATAAAATCTGTATCTTCGTTTCAGGCAGCGATTATGAGTTTCCGCAACATTACGTCACGGAAGAAAGATTTGCATCAAAGTTAATGCTTGCTAATCGAAAGCGTATTAGAGTACACAAAGTTAATCAAGTACTCAATTAGGAAGAACTCCTGATTAATGTTTACAGATTTTGAAATGTATGTAACGAATTTCGTTAATAAAAGAAAATTATTGATAGAGAAATAATATTAAATAATTTATTTCCTATAAGGAGTTTCGACTTAAGAGCATATAATTAGCTTAAAACTTTTCAAGAATTAAATTCGAAGAAATGATGTAATTTACTAAACGATCAAAGCAAGAAAAATAGTCTCTTTAGTATGGCAAAAAGTAAAGCCGCAATTTATAAACAAATTATTTTCACGCTTTCAAATTTAATTGAGCTTTTATCTTTAATATGTAAAAAAGTACACAAAACAGCTTCAAGATGTGAGTTTATAAGGTATAGTACTCAGTAAAAGTATATATTTTATTCACTGCTGAAACTGTTTCAGAGAATCTTTCAATTTTTGTGATGTAATATCTAAAAAATAAAAAAATGAAGCTGTTTTAACTTTGCTTTGAAGAAATTATAATTTCCTTACGTAAAATTAGCTAACTCAGAATCAAATGTCGAAACTTGCATAAAAACATTGGATTGTTTCTTGTTTCTTTTAATTCCAGTAACAGATTCAAGAAATGACATTTATTCAAAATTGTAATGAGATCTAATTTTGCAGCTGATTTATACACTCATTTCCAAAAGTTAAGCACGGAGAGGAAAATGCTAATTTCCGGAAGCCAATCAGAATTGAAAGGATGTAATTCGCTGCAGAAGTAGATGGGAGTATGCAAATATATTCGGTAACAGCCAATCGCGCTTTCATGTCAAGAAATATGCAAAAAAGACAGTCTTATAAGAAGTCAGCTTTACGAAGGGTCACAGAAGTTGATTGTAAGTGCTGATAGAAGATGTTTAAAACTTTCGTACAATTTGTTTTCAAGACATACGTGTTTCTATGACTTCCAGAAGACAAATGGAAGATTCTGAGAGCTGGCGTGCTGTAGGGCGCATAGAAGCAGGACAGTCGATCACAGATGTTGCTCTTTTCTTCGGCGTTCATCCTTCTGTAATTTCACGTTTATGGAAACAATTCCAAATCACACAGACAGTTGTCCCAAGGCCCGTAGCCGGTCGCCCAAGGGTTACAACACCCAGCGCAAGTTCGATATATTGCTACTCTAGCCAAGCGGAATCGCAGAGCGGCCTCTACACGTGTGACATCTATGGTTACAGCGTACATTGATAAGGCGATATCTGCAGCTACTGTACGCCGAAGATTACATATGAGTGAACTGTACGCCCGGGTACCTCGAGGTTGTGTTCCTCGATCCGTCCGATCAAGAGGGGCACGATTACAATGGTGCCGGGAACATGTCAATTGGAATGTGTCTGACTGGGGCAATGTCATGTTTACTGATGAGTCAAGATTTGCTCTGGAGCCAGGCGACAAGCGTATAAGGATATGGCGTGAACAACGAACAGGCAATGTCCCAAAACATCACCGAACATCACGCATTCCGAGGCGGAAGCATTATGGTGGGGACAGGGATTTCATTAGGATACCGCACGCACCTGCACATCTTTAAACGAGGTTCTTTGATGGCTGTCCGGTATCAAGATGAAGTCCTAGAACCCATTGTGAGAATGTACACTGCAGCAGTTGGCCCTACTGTTGTTTTAATGGACGATAACGCACGTTCCCATAGAGCTGACATCGTCGATGGCTACCTGGAGAGTGAAGGGATTGCGCGTATGGCGTGGCCAGCATATTCGCCCGACCTTAATCTCATTGAAAATCTTTGGGATGATCTCGGCTGTTCTGTATCTTCATGTTTCCCACCTCCAGCCACTCTTATTGAGCTGGAAACTGCTCTACAAGAAGAATGGCGGTTGCTTAATTCTGCGGTGGTTGACCGCCTAATTGAAAGTATTGTCACAAGGTGTAAACCTTGTGTACAAGTGAGGGGAGGATCATATACCCTACTAAAGTCCTTTTTTTTCCTTTTATGCTATTTACTTTCACTTTATACGTAATTTTGTTTAAGTCTCCAGTATGTCATTATCTGATAACTTACAAAAATTTAACATTGTTTTCATTTCTGTATATAATTATTTATTTTGTTTTATGTATATATATATATCCTACTTTCCTGCCGAATTTTGTGTCAATCAAAGCAGTATTTGTTGATTTCTTTGCATTTTACATCTTCATGCTTAACTTTTGGAAGCGAGTGTATATTTAAATCCTACTTAATGGAAAACAGAGTTAACATTTACAGGCAAATATAAGGAAGTTAAGTGTAAAAGGTTATAAAGTTATTTTCTCCTTTCTTTCCTCATGCTTTCGAGATGTAACTTTAAGCATGTTCCACGCGTATTCTGGAATTCGAAACCCGGCGAAGTTATTACACATTTTTTAAGTTCTTGCATTGATATAACCTACAATTAGGTGAAAATACAATCCCAGATCCTATAGCAAACTGTACTGATATGTATCAGATTTTTTCAAAATGTATAGAGCTGTGTTATAAAAACCTGACACTAATGTAAGATTATTTTAGCTAAATTTATTTCCCATATTTATGTCTTATATTTGCTTAAAGAACAATATTTATTAAATCTTTATGAAGTTGTTTATTTAGGTAGAAGCAGTTTAGTCTTGAGCGGGCCGTATAAACTTTCACCTGCTTTCTACTGCAAACGTTGAAACAGTTTTCTCTAGACAAGCCACCAAGAAAGTTAGATATTGCTTTTAAACTATTAAAGCTTTTAGTAATTAAATAATCGGCCATATTTTACAAAGAAGGCATAAGAAGGAAGAATATATAGTTATGTTTCTGTGGCAAATAAACATTTGAATGATAGAAAAATATCCGGCGGATTAAATCCTTTCAATACTTTTTCCCCTGCGAATTCGTATTGCTTAACTATTTGGAAATCATAAATTCGAATCCGCATTGCTGACATCTTTTCCAGAAACTACGTATTGGTATTCTGCATGAAATTCAGTGTGTTCCTAAAAGATAAGGTAAGGCCTTACTAAGAAGTCGTCCACCAAGTCAGCTCAAACGTTCACACGTTCACTGTAATGCGATGATGAGTATCGTGCAGTGTCATTCAGTGGGAATTCGCGTGAGCTGATAGCATTGTGTTGGTTAAATACACTATTTCACGTGAAATGCGCTTCATGAGCAAACAAAACAAAACATGAGAAATGAGCATCTTGGACATATTGCTAGAGATCTGGCACAAAACGCATACGTGCAGAATGATCTGTAGGGAGCAGTGATTGTTCCCTTTGGAGATGACGTGGTAAAGATTCAAATTACAAAACATAATGCATTCTCTTCAGAATTCCTTACGGCAGAAGAGACATGTTTCCTGGTACTCCAGTTCTTCTCTGCGGAATCAAATACATTATGTTCCATGAAGGGCGTACGAGTCACTCATAGTCTTCCCTATATTCACACTAATTACGATGCGCATTAGAAAACAAACGGCGGTCCGGTGTTTCTACCTGTGGTAATCGTTCTCGATACATTCATTGAGTTACTCAGGTATTACTATCCGCCAATCTATGCATGCCTGTCAAATCCCTCTTCGTATAACGTTGCATATTCTTAAGACGACTACTGCTCGAATGATCGAGAACTCAGATATTCCCCCTCCAGCGCCCTCGTGAACAGTATCACCTAGCGGCGTGCGATGATGTTTGCAGTTTTGGGCTGCTATGCAATTCTCGATCCTTTTGAGATACCTTACCTTCTCTTAAAAAGTGATAAAATGACACGGTCAGCAGATTTCGGACTCCACGCTCTGACGATAAGCTCCACCCCTAGTCCAATGGACTAGTATTTACAACATCTGCTCATCACAACAATTTTGTTTGTTTAAGCTCCCATCCCCACCAATTTAAAGTGTGCAATACTAATAATTCGCAAGTACTGCGCCTTTCGCGCCCCTATGTACCAGTGCATTCCCATCTGTATTAATGCGTATTAATATGTATGTATGTCTTTTGTGCTTTAAGTGATTATGTGTATGTACCTGTTTTATGTGTTGCGTGCTTATGTATTTTTCGCTTTGTGTCTTGTGTATTATTTGTTTATGTGTATTTATGTGTTATTATGTGTATATCTTTTTGCATTTTTACTTTAAGTACTTACCATCTTAACACCACAGTTAAGATCACCACATCTTAACACTTCAATCTGTAATACAACCCCACTAACACCTTTGTAAGATTATGTACTTCCCTTTGACAACCTCAATAAACTCCCGATACAGCCTTGTGGGGCTCTAGGTAGCTATTGCTCTAGTTAGAGGAGGGCGTGGGACACATGCCTGTTTACCTCTGTTAGACACCAGGCGTCCCTATCCTCCGTAACCCACCTACCTACCTACCTTCTCTTAGAGCCTCTACCAAAATTTTGAGCCCATTTTGCTTAATTCAATCTTGAAATGTTCACATCTTATTACTACTTACATGAAAAAGCTTGTAAAAATTGAACTAAAGCGAACTACCGCCAATTTTCGGAGTTTCGTTTTTTAACCTAATTTATTATAGCTGAATAAAAGTTATATTTTAGGACTGCCCGAAAGTTATGAATTTAATACTTTGGATTTTGGATTTTGTATAGTTACTGCAGTAGCAGTCAGTACAATACTTTATTAACTAACGATTAACCCGCTCTGCGAATTGATAATTTGTTTATTAACTATGCGAATTGTTTTAGGTTTAACAATGACGTACATTTCTGGATCTCAAGAAGACTTGGAATAGAAGATGACATGACTCAGAATATAGGAATTCTGGCTCAAGGGGATAAGAAAAACTACAGCTCTTATGGTTAGTAAACCAACTTTGATTTAGAAATAGCATAGAAATATATGTGTAAACAAGTTATTTTCCTTTTTTATATGTAAATCTATAAAATTCTATACCTCAATAATTTAATTTTAATTTTTTTTTATATACCCGTAGCGGCAATCTTTACACTCCACTATAAATGCAAGGTTGATGGCTTGTTTTTGGATTTAGTAAAATTTCGAATGCAACATATAAATGACTATAAAGCAGCAAAGGGGCGATTTAATCATATTAAGTTCTTTGAATCTTAATCAGAATAAAATCTTGCATTGAAATATTAAATATATAACTCTGCTGCTTCGGTTTACGTAATAACTAAAATGGCTAAACCAACGAAGGATTAATTTTTGCGATGAAATATTACATCCTCCTCTTTTGCGCCAGAAAACAATTCAAGAATCATTACAATATAATAAAGTCAATACATCAATTAATTAGATATTAATTATATATTAATCAATAATTTAGAGAATATAATCAATTCCAGAAAAATATTCTTAAAAGCTTCTAATTTATTAAATAGTATAATTGAACGTAACCTTAAAAAAGCTTTCTAATGCATATAAAGATTTATGAACAAATTTAAAGTTATTTAACATAAAATTGTCTACAACCTTCTCTTCGATAACAATATTCTTTTACTGTCTGTTGCAGTTCCCTTCAACAACGAGATCGACGAATGTGCTTCAATGCCAGTAACAGCTCATTTCAGCATCAGACCTCTTCCAGCAGACGAAAGCATAAGGAACTCAAACAGACTGTAAGCGTTGTATCTGCTTATTTTACCCTATTTTTAATTTGGAATCTCTATTTGTTAAACTCTTTCTTAGGCATCACACGTAAAATTATACGTAGACTGCGAGAAAACAAAAGAAGGGGGGACAATTCTATTGCTCCCGTTCTACTGAGCCAATTGTCGTAATTCAAATAGCGTTTTCCGTGTCTCGAAAGCGCGACTTAGGATATGTATTACATTTATATATAGCATTGTTCTAATATAGGTATTTTGACACAAAATCGGACTTTTTCTGAAATAACATACCAGTGTTTTCCCATATTTCGATTCTACGACTCAAACTATGCCAAACTGCCAAGTTCTGTAAAACTCGCACAAGCAGTTTTTAAAAAATTAGCTCTCGAAATTTTAGCTCCTTAATGTTAATTAAATTTGGTATGTATTTATTAATGTCTCTCTTTTTTATTACGCTTACTTGATTCCTTCTTTCACAGTTCGAAATTTAAGTTCACTCCAAATAAAATTCACCCATATTTTATGATTTATTTTTAAAAGGTTGCATTTTTAAATAGTTTTTATAAGCTTTGGGGAAAAAAATTGAATTATAACCTATAAAAGTTTTACCATCAACTTAAAGTAGATGTATTTCTAAGTATACCTACAAAAAGCTCTATTGAGAGCTCTTTATTAAAAATTTTCGGAGATATACGTGAATTTATATGTTGAGGGCGTTTTGAAATTTGGCATATTTGTTGAAAGCGATAATAACATCTAATGTGATTTACGCACTTTGCTAACAGTATGAAAGTAGGAACGATGTGACTTGTTTTCCGCTCATGAACAATGTAAAAAGGTGTGACTTTTTTTAAGCTCCTACACAATGGAAGGGATAGGAAAACAAGTTGCCATGTATTAAGAAGTTCGCCAAGTGAATTATACTTGGCGCAAACTGAAAAAAAAATCGCCAAGTTAAATCTTTGAATTTCTCCGTTGAATTTTCGCATCAAATTTTAAAAAATTTAATATTTAGGCATATATTAATGTGGGAAATCAGAAACACCTGCGAGGTGACGTCATCTGCCGCCAGCCCAGCGCAGCGCAAAACAGCTCAGACGAGTACCAGAGGTGGTGTGGGGCAGACGAGTTCCAAACGTGGACGAGAACAGACGTGTTCTCAGTTGACTTGCCTTCCAGGAAGTTGGAGGAGGAATGATGTCCCAGTGGTGTTATAGAATCCACCAGCATATGTGAATTCTGATCTTGTTCCCGAGATTCTACAAGATAAGCCAAACTGTGAACTGTTGATTATTACATGAACAATTCTTGGACTATTCTTAGTCGTGGGGTTATCCTTAGTTATGTCAGTTTATCATGTTATCATCCCATCTTTTATCATCCTTCATTTATACTAGTAATTTCGTAATAAATTTACTTTATACTCATCTCGTGCTCTTGATTCTGTATTCCTATTATTTGTTTTACTTTCCGTTTTTTAGAAGTGCATAAAACTTTGAAAAACTGCGTCTTAATTTAAGCTAAACAGAAAAGAGTGGACAAGTAACCATGTAATTAACAATATACAATACATGTCAGGAACACCAGAAAACCCGAAGGAAAGTTTCATCCACGCAGGAGGATTAGAATACACTAGTGTGCAAAAATTAAGGACGAGACGGTTTTTTCAATATAACTTTGTACAAAAGCTTTCCAAATCAACACATTTAATACCGTAAGATCCCGTAAGATCGTAAGCAGTGGGAATTGATGTTTAAGTGTTTAAAAATCCGTTCAATAGTCAGTTTTTAATGTATATTTTAAAGGAATGTATTGTTGATATACTGAATGTTATAATTTCGATGTTTTATAATTTTAATTTTGGTATGTAGTTTGAAAACTGATGTCAAAACCTGATGTTTAATTGATGAATTATAGATTTTGTAAATTATTGTTTAAAGAGAGGATGATATCATAAAACCTTCTTGCTAAATGTGAATAGAAATTGTAATGAATAATGTAAAATATTAGAAATGTTTGAGATATATTATCAATTGTAATTTTTATATTTATATCTTTTGTGATGGATCATGTGAAATGAGGCAACAGAGTTTGTATTGCTCTGAATTGTATTACATGTGTATGTGTTTTTCTTTTATTGACATTAACAAAATTTAAGATTTAAATAATTGGGACTGACAGATAGAATTTCCTTTCCGTTTTTATATTTTTAAATATAAGTTTTAAATTGATTAATTTTTACTTACTAGTAATTTTAGATAATTGACATTAATTTTTTCACCAATGCAGTCCTTTGTTTTGCTTTTAACACTACGCACCTGTTTTAAAAAAATTTTCTGTACTTGGAGAACATGAAATTAGAAACTCATAAATATGCTTTATTTTACAAACGGGAATTTATTTAATTTAAACATATTGCCACTGGGAACTGGTGTCTCAGTGGTCGTTGGACGAACCCCACGGTTGATGGTCTTTCCGTGGGTCAGATGGGCTTTTTTTCGGTACTGGTGGTTTTGGGGATCTTGGCATTGGCTTTCTTTGCTCCCCTGTTGTTGTGGTGTTTGTTCTGTGTGTTTAATTAGATGTAGATTTTAGATGTTCTATATTTTTGTGTTGGAAAAGTGGAGTTACTCTTGTCACAGTTCTGTTGGTTTTTTGATGGTAATGTATTGTGATTTTTGGTTTGTTCTTTGTTTTGGAATTGAGGCCTATTGTGTTTGATTGTACCGATTAAATCACAGACCTGTCATTTTGTTT
>KK120691.1:56598-106596 GCA_000611955.2 Stegodyphus mimosarum | reverse complement strand
AATGTTGAAAGGAATTTCATAAAATTACTATATTCCCTACCGCATTTTCCTCTAGTTCTCATCCAGCTTGTTAGTTGCCAGTAGTTTGTTTCTAAATATATTTCATTAGCCCAGAGGGCTATGAGATACATTCCGGTGACGTCAGAGGTCACGGGATGTAAGAACTGCTAATGTAAACAAACAAGCATTATAAATACAGTTGCCCTAAAATTATGTGACGGTAGTGATATTAATATTATACACAGTTCAAAATCAATACATAATTTTGTACCCCTTGAAATTTAATTGTTGGACTCTTAATCTACAGATGGCATAAACTTCAGATTAACATGTCTTTTTTATATTAGAGTATAAACGTCAAAAAAAAATCGTATGGATTTGCACAACTGAGTTCGCTGTAATTCTAGCTGTGAAATTAATAATTTTTTGGTCATAGATATTTCTTTATTTTATAGTAGAACGCGATAAAATATGCTACATTTATGCGTATGGATTAAAACTTAATTATAACACCCACATTATTAAAACACAACGTGATGAAATTTAGTGGTATAGCATGTTCTATGGCACTGTAATTAATAAGAGAAAATTGGCTTGGTGTTAATGTTTTTGCAAATAAGCAGCTCTTGCATGAATTCAACAATTTCAATAATTTAGAACAAGTATTCGTGAACTATTAATAAATATTTACATTATACAGTTTGGAAACAATTATTCAAGGTCTCGGGAATATTTTTCAGCTATTGATATACACTTAATATTCCTAATAAAGTAAAAGATGAATATTGGTAAGTATCGTGCATAAAAGAAAATTTATGAATCTTACCTCATTTTCTGCAGAAATATCCACAGGCGTTTTATAATTAATTGTTTTCTTCATTTCTGCCTTAACACAGGTTGCTAAAAGTACCTTACTATCTGGCATTACTTTAAAACAAATGTTATTGACGTGTTTTTCCTTGAACAAGAGCAGACCTTTTTTATTAAAATCAAGAAAAGAGAAATAACTTCCAAGAGTAATTTTTAATTTTTCACAATAGCTGTAAATTTCTAAATTAGAAAAATCAATTTATTTTAGTGCTGCATCGGCTATAGACTCCATCGTAGACTGCGGACGTGCGGAGATTGTTGTTCTTAAACCACGTGACCACTTTTCCCCTCTTCTTCTCTTGCGGAATGTATCTCATTAATCTCGTTTTGGCCTTTTGCCTTCATTCACTATAAACGGCAAATCACTTTTCAAATTGTTGCCACAAACTATTAGAGCCCTGTGTTAAAGAAATTAAATAATGAAGAATTTGCATAAATGTGTGTGTGATATAACCACAGTACCTAGAGCCACCTAGAGAAATTTTGAATAACGTACGTCTCTATCCGAATATGAGCATCTGGAAGCTCAAATTTGGAATTTGTTCTATTATTTGTTTCATATTTTGTAAAGCATTTATGAGTTTTTGATTAAGAAACTCGACGATTACAAAGCGAGCATTGGCAACACTGAAAGAAAAAAAATTATCTCCTCCGCACAAGACTGTGTATCAGAAATTCTATGTTGCTGTTGAGTTGAATTTTACGGTTTTAAGTGCGAAGAACATGATATTTAATAAGTAAAGGTAACACACAAAACGATAAAAAGCACTCCTTCGAGCGTAATATAAAATCTGAAGGCTTTTAGATTTTCTTTTGTTACTTTCTTATTACACTCTTAAAATGAAAAGTATTTATGAATGAACTACCAGTACTTACCAAGCTAACGGGGGACTAGGCAAAAATTAATTGATTAAAAACCTATGTTTCAAAGTAAAAATGACGTGTTTTAAAGCATCATTTTTTTCACTACATTGTTAAAATTTTATTAATATTGATTAAAGCTAATTGGTCATTCTTTTCTGTTGAAGAATAGAAAGTCCTCCACGATGACATAATTTTGCTTTGATAGCTCTCGTACCCTTTGTCATATTCAAAACAACCATATCACATTTGAGCGCATAATTCATTTAATGTATATGTTAAAGTGCAGAAATGTCTTATTTCTCAAATTACATAGATAATCAGCACATTATCTACTAGTGAAAATATGATCTTTGCTAGAGCAATAGCAAATTTTCTGTAAGCTTAAATTAACATAACGTTATTTATTTATTTTTTGATATCTAAAACATTATGTTAATACAATCAAACAATCAATCATCAATTAATTAAAATTTTTAATACAAAGAATCAAACGGTTTAAAATATTATTACGATTAGAAAATAAATTTGACAAACATATGATCAAATTATGCTTACTTATTAATGCAATCTAAAGAATTACATAGCAATTGATTTTTGAGATCAGCACACCTAATTGTGGTATATTAGTGACTGATGACTGATTCTATCAACTGATTTTTTTATTGTTTGATTGTATTAACTTGAGTTTTTAAATACTGAATCATCAATATATCATCATAATCAATATCATATATAATCAATCATCTATCAATTAATTTGCTGATTGATTGGTTTTATTAACTTGATTTTTTAGGTATCGACAAATAAGTGAACAACATTATGTTAATTTACGCGTAGAGAAATGAAAGGAAATTAGACAAACAAACTTTTGAACTTTAATGATATGGAAGCCGTTAATAGGCACATTACATTAGGTAAAATCAGGAAAACTCGATTCCACACTTTAGCGGAACAAATTAGTTAATCTGCAGATTAGTTAGGTAATGTGTACATTTAACGACTCTCGAACTTTTGCTATAACATATATATTTGAATTATTAGTTATTTAACTTAATACTTGAATCATGTTCTCAAATATATATATAGGAATATTTGAATATGAATTTTGATCTTATTCAAAGAGTTGCTAAAAACGAAATGAGAGATTCACAATTAAGATCTATTGCAATGGAAACTATTGGAGTTGACTATATTCAATATGAGTGGTTGCATGTCTACACTGACGGCTCTATGTTAGAGAGAGCGCGCGGTGCTGGAGCAGGTACCTTCAGCGAACTTTTCACTTTCTATTTACCAATGGGACCTGATGAAATCGGTCCCATTGAAATTTGATGGTGAAATCAAAGCTATTGCTGTGGCTGTTCAACAACTGTCGATTCGTAGCCACTCTTTTGTAAAGGCAGTCATATTGTCAGATTCCTAAATTGCGCTTCAAGCTCTTCTGAATACTCAAAATAGTTCCCAAAGAATCTTAGACTGAAGGCCTTTTTTTAAGGCAATGGGATACATAATTTCTTTCCAATGGATTCCAGCCCACTGTGGAATTATGAGAAATGAAAAAGCTGATACTTTGGCTAAGAAAGGAACTTTCACAATGCAACGCATTAATCGACCGCTTTCATTTCATGCCACTAAATTGTTTGTTTACCTGACTGTTGAGAAAATTCTTAAGCAGGATATGATTCAACGTGCTATGGATAAGAGTTGGAGGATTCTGGGAGAAGAGACAACTTTAATTCACAGTTTTCCAAGAAAGAGAGAGGTAGCTCTATTTAGACGTCTGACCGGACATGATTGTTTGCGAAACCACCTCTACAGAATTGGAGTGGTCGATTTCCCATACCGTATTTCCTGTGACTCCAATTAGCCTATGATTTTTGAACGTTTAAATAATGGTATTGCGCTTTCTCGGTATGAGGACATTGTTAAAAAGTGCTGGAGAGCCCGTGAACTAATAACTTAAGCTCTAATGTTTGGCATTTGTAAAATAAAATATGTATATAGGATTATTTGAAATTTATTACTTTTGATTTTCAATGTTTAAACTTTATGAAAAAATAGTTCTAAAATTTTTACTTTATGTCTAACATAATTCATGTATTGTGTTAAATAACTAATTTTGAAAATTGCAAATGAATGCTATATTTGTTTGAGAATTATTAGTTAGCAAACATTATAGTTGATAAAATTTTATGAATAACTACAAACCAGTCAGCTTTCAGGCAAATGGATCATTCAGTCCATGAGGGTGGCTCCAGAGCATTCGACAAAAATTACTTTTCTTGTTTGAAAATTTGTGAATTAAGTTTATATGGGGAAAAAAGAAAAATTATGTTTACTGCATGCACTCCGTTTTTATTTATCGTTAATCATGCTGTAATGAAGATCTCAAGGATGTGCTCCAAAGTACTTATTTGCAATTAATGAAATTTGAAGTTATATCTTAATAATTTTGTTGTTGACAACAAAATTTCGAAAGGCTCGTTCAGACCGAATCCCTTAAAATAGGATTTAATTTAAAGGAAAAGTAATGGGATATATTTTTCCCTTTTTACCAAGAAATATTCCATGATATTACGTAAAATATTCCTCCTTTGATTTGAAAAGACTTGTGGTTGTTTAAGCAGCGAAAGAGAGGAGCGCTTTGGTCAAAGGATATGAAACGCGTGGAAGTAAAAAAAGTAGTTTCCAGAAAACTTATGAGCAATTACGCAGGTATTTTTTTAACGTTTTCCTATTCAGATGCTGAGTTTATAATATGAAGTGGTCGCTTACCTCAAGAGATGGTCGCTGTATAATTTCTCTTGATTATAATGAATAAAAAATTTACAGACACCCACACGACCAATTTTTAATTTAACTTTATCAGCCGTTAGTTACAGAGAACTAATTGTTATAGCATGCATGTTATAGACAATTTTATCAATCAATAAAATATATTTCAAACGTGCTCTAATTAAATAAATATAAAAGCGGTATTGCATTTAATCTTAAGAACAAAGACCATTTTACAGAAATATGATTGCAAAATTTGGTAAGTTTCATTGAAATTCCAGTGATCAGACGATCTCCATTTGGGTGAGATTGTCCAACATATATTGTTTCCTTTTATAAAACTTTTTAAAGACCAATTTAGGATATCATTAAAATGGAATGAAAGCTAAACCAAATGCTTTGAACTTCGATATATATGCTATACCACGTAAGTGTACTGTATTTGAGATATGTAAATAAAATTATGAGATTGTAAACATAGCGTTCGATCTGGCAACACTGTGGGCTTCCGTTTTAACGGAAAGGGTGAGGGAATATTCGATGCATTAACAGTATGAGTTTGAACTGGGTAGTGATACGTAGAATTACGTTTCGTAAACTGTTTTTCCAAGTTCGTTCTGAAATTGAGTGATATCAATTTCCAGCAATGTCTTTCTACCAGGTTTTGCTTAAAAACTTTTGCAAAGGTTCATCAGGCTTATGGAGACAATGTTTTGTCAAGGGCCCAGGTTTTCAGATAGTCTGACATTTTCCGGAGGAAAGGGATAGATTGAAGCGGAACCTCACAAGAAGACCCGCAAATGCAAGAACTGAGGAAAATGTTTCTAGAATCCAGGATCTTTTGCGTTCTGATCTTCAATTGACAGTCAGAATAATCATCGCAGAAGCATTGAATCACATTACCATTCACTAGATTTGACAAGTGAATTGAGGATGAGAGAAGTCTGTGCGCAAATTGCTCCGAGAAACCTTTCCCAAGAAAAAAAGAAAGGACAAGTGCTTAGATTTTTGGAGCGACATTAAAATGATCCTCATTTTCTGGAATGTCATTGCTAGTGACGATTGTTCAGTGTTTGAGTACCACTCTGTAACAAATTAAAATGATCATCATTTTCTGGAATGTCATTACTAGTGACGATTGTTCAGTGTTTGAGTTGAACTCCTTGGTAAAAGCAAAGCTTTCAAGAACTCCTTGGTAAAAGCAAAGCTTTTACCAATGAGTTCTTGAAAGACTTCGAAAAAAGGTCATGCATGTTGTAAGGATTATTTTAATTTTCTAACAGTTATTCTTAATTTTGAAATCCTTTCCTTTAAATTCTTGTTTCCCACTTACAACTCCCTACCAGAATGAGTTTTTAGTATAGCGTTACATGTAAATGAGGTAGAAAGAGTATTTAACCCTCTAACCGGCAAGTTAATAGGCGCATTACATTAGGTAAATTGAGGAAAACTCGATTCCACACTTAAGCGGAACAAATTATTTATCTGCAGATTAGTTAGGTAATGTGTACATTTAACGACTCTCAAACTTTAGCTATAACATATATATATATATATATATATATTTGAATTATTAGTTATTTAACTTAATACATGAATCATGTTCTTAAATATATATATAGGAATATTTGAATATAAATTTTGATCTTATTCAAAGAGTTGCTAAAAACGAAATGAGAGATTCACAATTAAGATCTATTGCAATGGAAACTATAGGGGCTGGCTATATTCAAAATGAGTGGTTGCATGTCTACACTGACCGCTCTATGTTACAGAGAACGCGCGGTACTGGAGCAGGTGCCTTCATCGAACTTATGGCCTAGAATATATTTTGTGATATCTGTAAGAACGTATGTATACGTGCATATTAAAATATGTCAAAGAAATTAAAGCAATATATTAAAAGAACATAAATCCAAGTATAAAATGCCAGGAGAATTTTTACATTAAATCAAGAAAATAAATTTTTCTGGTAGTAGTTTTGGGAAATTTGTGCTTTCTTAGCGAAAATCCTGGCAGGTCTTGCTTCAGCAGAGGAGCTTAGGAATCTTTAGTGCCGCGTGTTTGCCCTCAGACTACTTCGTTGTTAAGTTCACTACGACTGGCCAAAGTGTACGTGCCGGCTGATATTCGCCATTTAATTTAGTTAAGGGCCAACTACGTTAGGTAATTGTGTATAGCTTCGGCTTAGTTTAGCATTAGATTAGTTTCTTATTTTCTTGAGTTTAAAGCCCAAGTGGTGGCTTTTCTGTAAGCCCGATAAAGGGGCCGACTGTATCTTGAGATAATAAAGGATAAATTTAACTCTTCTCTGGACTTTGTCGTTTACATACTTAGCGATAAGTCTCTACATATTTCAACAAGTTCCACTACGTACAGCACAGACAAAATAGTTAGGAATATTATAATGTAAGGCCAAACATCAAGACCAATTGCGTGCTGCATCACCATAATACGCAATGACACTCTGCATTTTTAATTAATGAGTTTTTTGCAAGAAAAATATCATCAAAAAGTCATTTTGGGACACTATGAAACAGTAACCCCTTGGCGGTTACGACATTAGGCAATTCTTTCTTTCCAAATACCCATAATTTCCGTCAGTCGTAAATTTGCAATACGAAATAAGTTCGTATGCGCCACTGCGTTGCGTAACTAGAACTGCCCTAATAACCAGCTGAAGACAATTCCGGTAGGTATCGGGGTGCAAGCTCTGTAATGAAGAGTGAAAAAATCATCTCCGAAGATATGTAGCTTCCCCAAAAAATTATTTTGAAAAGAGTATAATTTTAATTCATTAAAACATTATTTAAAAAAATCAGTCTCCTTACGCTATTTGCTCACATCGTGTAAAAGAAGCAAGTTGAAGAAGTGAATTCGCTATTATGAACAGAAAATTTGACTCTTCCATCCTTACAGTGAGCTAATGAAGCCAGATTATTTCATTAAACTTATTAAAGTTACCAATTTTGTGCTAAGCAGATAACTCACTTTCCATATCAATTTTTCAAGTCATAGATATTTTGAAAAATTCGGGAAATTTAGAAAGATAATTTTAATTTAAATTAACTATCGCATATGAAGCTTGAAGTGTCTGAGTGTATCTGATTTTCTGTGAGTGTTTTTTCACTTTAATACGTAATCATGTCTTTTTATCTTTACCACTAAAGGTTCCCTGGTATTATTGAACTCTAGCAGATAAAGTCTCATATTAACTTGATCATCAGAATTAGGCAGATCTAGCTTTAATCTCGAAATTTCATTCCTAAATGATTAGCAATTGTTATTTATTAATATCCTCTCCTGATTTATAAATTTTATATCTTTATCTGACCTTTGTGTTACAAACTATAGATAACATAAAAGTCCGTATTTATATTGTCTGTTATTAGTGATAATAATCAAATGAAACAAAGACTCATGAACAATGAAAAGTTTGGTAATTAAAATGTAACTAAAAAATAGCAAAAAAATAAATAAAAAATCTGAAAGCTTTCAGATTTTATATTACGCCCAAAGGGCCGTTTTTTTAACGTTTTGCGTGTTACCTTTATTTATTAAATATCATGTTCTTGGTAATTAAACTATTAAATTTAATTTAACAGCAATGTCACAAAATATTTAAAAAGAGCATATCTTTAGAATTTCCGATACACAATCTCACGCGCAGGAGATAAGTCGTTTTTTTTTTCGTTCAGTGTTGCCATTGCTCGCTTTGAAATCGTTCAGCTTGTTAATCAAAAATTCGTTAAAGTCTTATAAAATATTAAATAGATAATAAAACGAATTACAAATTGCAAATTTGGGCTTCCAGATGCCCATATTTAATAGGATATGTTATTCAAAATTGGATGCCTCTGGGTACTGTTGTTTTTTCACTAAGCGAGAAAGAAGCATACATTCATGCAGATATCTCATTATTTAATTTCTTTAAATATAATGCAGGATTCTAATATTTGCTGGCAACAATTTGAAAAGTGAAACGCCGTTTTATAGTGAACCAACGCAAATGCCAAAACGACATTAATAGCTCTTCTGGGCAAATTGCCCCTTTGGGCTACAAATTAGGCCTATAGTTAAATCTGATTTACACTTTAGTAGTGTAAAATCTAAATAAATTATTTCTCAGTATTAGTTCAAAAATTACTGTTAATACCTAATATTATAAACAGATTAGTTAACATGAACTATAAGAAGGTAGATGAATAAGCAGCGTTGAGTACTAAAGCAAGGCTTCTAAAATTTATCAAATGAAAGCTTAAAGCAGTTTTATTGTTTTTACTAAAATAGGATAGAACTACGAATTAAAACTTACACAAAGGGATTTACAAACGTTATTTTCAACTAGAAGAAACAGAGCAAAACAACTTGTACGCTTGATTGTAAGCTTTCCTTACGACAACAATGCAGTCTCAAAACCTGCCTCAATTAAGTATAAAAAGAATTTTTTATATCAAAAGTCATGAATCTAATAAACTTTTCAAAGAACATAAATACATAAATTTTGTCAAATGTTAAGTCTTCTTTCCTCCAAGAACAGGAGATCAGTTTTTCGTGATGATTTTAGAAAGTGCACTTTCTAAAATGTCAGTGATGAAAAGGGAGAATAGCGGTATCGGGTGTTCAAAATAGATATTTTATATTCGTGGTAAGAAGTATCAAATTCCTTTGCAAGAACCTCGAAAGAGCTTAGTTTAATGTACTCATATGAAAAACTGAGCTACTCTGCGCAAAATAATAATAATAATAAATTGAACAGTTCTGCATTTCCCGTTCTACTGGGCCGATTGACGAAATTCAAGTCTCGAAAGCGCGGCTTAGGATATATATTATATTTATATATAGCATTGTTTAAATATAGATATTTTGACACAAAGCCTGACTTTTTCTGAAATGACATGCCAATTGTTTTTCCATATTTCCGTTCTACGACTCAAATTATGCCTAAATATTAAATTTTGTAAATTTTGGTGCGAAATTTACGAAGAAATTCAAAAATTCATCTTGGGGCATTTTTTTGAGTTGCGCCAAGAGTAATTTATTCAGCGAACTTCTTAATTTATGACAACCTATTTTCCTTTCCTATCGTAAAAATGGTCATCGTTCGCACTGTCAATTAATTTTAACAAAGTGCGTAAACCACACTTGACGTTATTATCGCTTATAACGAATATGCCAAACTTCGAAACGCGCCAGTATGTAAATTCACGTATAACGTAGGAAATTTTGAATAAAAAAACTCTAATTTTTTTCAGATTTTCTTAGAATTAGATCTACTTTAAGATGGTAGTAAAAATTTGATAGATTATAATTCAAAATGTCTTCAAAAAATTTATAAAAATTAATTAAAAATACAAATGTTAAAAACAAATCACAAAAAAGGAGCGAATTTTAGTTGGAAGGAATCTAAATTTCGAAACGTAAAAGGGAGAATCAAAAGCGTTAAATAAAAAAAGAGATATTAATAAGCATATACCAAATTCAATTAACATAGGGAGTTAAAATTTTGCGAGCTGATTTTTTAAAACCTACTCGTGCGATTTTTGCAAAACTTTGCAGTTTGCTATAATTTGAATCGTAGAATCGAAATATGAAAAACATTTAGCAAGTCATTTCAGAAAACGTCCGATTTTGTGTAAGAACGCCTATATTAAAACAATGCTATATATAAATCTAATACACATCCTAAATTCCGCTTTCGAGACATGAAAAACGCAATTTAATTTCATCAATTGGCCCAGTAGAACGGAAGATATAGAACTACCCCCTTTTTTGCAGTGTACCTTTCACATGTATTTGCTAGTTAATGGATGCATTCTTACCAGAGACCAATACATGACGCTAGGAATATCATTCGGATAGACATGATCGTTGAAAACAGAGTACGCGGTACTTTCTTATTGGATTTATAAAATGGATATAAGCACAATAGCCGCTTCACCTGAATATCCCACGAAGATGTTCGAATGCTGTTATATATGGTCTGTCATGTACTAGGGAATATGTGGAAAGGCAAAAATAAGTAAAAAAAATTCCTTCTCTAAAATGTTTTGTTATAATTCATTCAAAACTCAATTTCTGCATTTATCTCATATCAGTTTTGAAAGAAATTATTGGTAAACAATGAATAAGAAAAAATTTTTAATATAATTTCGAGTTACTGAATCTTTTGTCAGTTTTAGCAAGTTTTTTTAGATAATGTTTAAATAATTACAAAACTTCTTTTATTTTTACAGCATGTCTATATATGATGCAGCTCTAGTTATCATGATGAAACATCACTTCCGGCCTAAGACTCGTTTTCGAGCGGCTGCAGTTCGTATTATAATAGAAGTAAGTTACTGCTTCTGTAAAAGTTGCTTTCAGGCTATGCCAACAAGCCAAAACCTTAAAATTAGAATATTTCTGTGCCACACGATTTGTTTGCTTGCAGCCAGTGGATGGCACCTATGAAAATTGCCATCTTTACATAGTGTCATTCTAAGGCTGGGGTCCTGTCTCAGGTTTTTTTAACTTCAAATTGGAGATCCAAAGGATTTATCTGATTTTGACAAAGGCAAAATTCATCGATAAGTAAAATACTGCTAAAAGGTTCATGCTATACGACAATTAGTGTTACTTGTTTGAGATAATTCGAGAAATAGCCATTCCATATGGTACCACTTAACTGTTGTACTTAGCTGTTGCCAGAAATCAGCACAAAGCTGTCTTGGGCACCACTAAAATCATGATGATGGGCTATACTGCTAATACATTGCCTCATGCTGCTCGGTACAGATATCTCTGTAAATGTCGCTTGCATTACTTGCTGATCATTATGCTAGTACTGAATTGCCTCCCAAAACGTGCACTCCATGTCCCGTGCAGTAATGATTTGACGGGTATATCCATGTATCTAAATGGCGATATATTCGCATAGGTACTGAAAATTGATGTTATATTCACTGAGCAGCTGAACTGGAACAGCATGATCATTGTTGTTCATTCCGTTTTCAGAAGCGTATTGCCACGATATTTTACTTTAAGAGAGCGTCCTGCAATTCATGCCAGTAAATTTTTCCTTAACTAACAACGGAGACAGCATCGTTAGCTTCCAAGCTGATCCGACCTACGCGCTGAAACAGTCTCTCAGCCTCTGAGTCGGAAGATAATTCTCGTGGGCCTCTAAGCATTTCCAAATTTTACCAATAAAATTTTTCCAATAAAATTATACAAATTTGTTTATTAATAAATTCCATAGAATTTATAACCATCAATTAATTTACAATTATAAAAACATTTATTTTAACTGTTATCATGACATTTATTTCTTTTCTTCCTTCTTCCCTTCTTCCTGAAAACAACTGCGATAATGATAAACTGCATCTACATGCATGTAGGTCGCCATACCAAAACATTTGGGAACCGCCGTTCTAGATGGGTTACAGCCTAAAACGTCGCGGAGAAAACAACGCAAGGCGAAAACGCCGTGGTACAAAACATCGTGGTAGAAAATGAAGCAAAGAGAAAACATCGCGGTACAAAATATCGTCGTCGAAAATAAAACAAAACGGTTCAAAAACCTCGCAGTTTAAAAACATCGTCGTTGAAAATATCGTAGTAAAAAAAAGTGCCTACAAATCATCGCATGCCGATAACATCGCAGACATGCATTTTTCAGGCTTTATTAATTTAAAAAGATACTCGCATAATGATTTATGAGCGCATGATGGAAAGAAGGATAAGTTTTACTTTCATATTTTTATTAACTAATAGAGTTTTACTTTCATATTTTTATTAACTAATAGATTTTTAAAAACAGAACAAGAAATTTAAACAAAACAAGAAATAATTTCCACTATAAGAGTATCCGATTAACAAAAGTGAAGAAAATAATCTCATAATTAACTTAGCAATTTTTATAGATAAAGTCATGCAGTTACTTATTTCCTTTTTCTATTCTTTTTTAGATTATACTTTTCATGAAAGGTTGCCTGTAAAACTTTATAAAAAATAATTTATTAATGAGCTTTGTTAGTCATTTAAAATTTTATTAAGCACTATAAGTTGCATTAATTTTCTGTGCTTAAGTTCCACTTTACATTTTCAACAAATATTTATTAGTTAATAAAAAATATTAAAGCAAAAATTATCCTTCTTCTCATCCTGCGCTCACAAATTGTAATGCGAGTATCCTTTGACAATTATTATAAAAAATGCATGTCTGCGATATTATCGGCATGCGATGATTTGTAGGTACTTTATTTTTACCACGATATTTTTAACGACAATGTTTTTCAACTGCGAAGTTTTTGAACCGCTTTATTTTCGACGTCGATATTTTGTGCCGCGATGTTTTAGAACTGCGATGTTTTCTTTTTGCTTTATTTTCTTCCAGGATGTTTTGTACCACGACGTTTTCGCCTTGCGTTGTTTTCTCCTCGACATTTTCGTCCGCGATGTTTTTGCCGCAACGTTTTTGGCGGACACCTTCTAGATGATATCTCGACTGGATCAATCGTTTACTTTCAGCCCAACTTCCCCTATATGTTCAAATCCAACACGGCAGTATTTTGGGTTCGATTTAATTCCTAATATATATTCCTTATTTTAATTTTCTGTGCATTATGCCTAACCATTTTAAACTTATGCTTTCAATGATTTTGTTTTTAATTTTCATATTTGGGTCCCATACGAATTTTATTTAGATCTAATGACGTCCTCATTGTTCATCATTTTTTGAGCGTGTGTTTTTCATTTTGATTTTCAGACTAAAATTAATGATAAGCCGCAAAATTTTCCAGTAATCAATCCAATATAGATAGATTTTGGCTTTCATAATTTTTTCAGACATTTCATTAAGCCTGGTTTAAAACTAAATGGAAATTAAAAGCTGCTGTTATTACTCAGCACAATTTGACTTTTAGAAAATTAGAGCGCAACATGTGCTTTTAATTTAAAATCTGTACTGAGCCATGTTTTAAGTGAAAAAAATACTCTTAATTTCTGTTAAGTATTGTATGATTGAAACTCACTGAAGATTACATTTTACCTGAAGACTTATGTTTACATAAAAAACTTTGTTGATTAATAAATCAATATGTAAATATAAAAACATGTATGAACCTTCTCTGTCTATATATATATATATAAACAGACAGAGAGAGAGATGGATTAGGCATGCTTTTATATTTTGCCGAATTCTCTCTCTCTCTTTTTCTTTCTCATTGAGATAGACAATTTTTTTATAATAGGAAAATACAGACATGAGTTTATAAATGTCGTCATTTTAACATAATATGTGTAATTATTTAAATATGATATGTGTAATTATTAAATATATGCGTAATCACTTTAACATAATATTTAACTTTATATGTTTATTTACAAGAGTAAGTCAGATTGTTTACCTTTCTGTTTATTTTTAGAAGATTAAATTTTGCAAATCTGAAATTTAGTTAGTTCGTTTACTACCAAAAACAAAATCTACTTTTATATAGCCATTCGAAACCTATGTCATCAAATACTCTTACTTTCCCTTTATTCCTTAAATAACGAGCTGTAGATAAATTCTCTTTCGCAAAGAAAAACTAATGTTAGCATGTCTGTTTCCATAGCAACGCCGACAGAGGAAGGAAGCCAGCAAGATGCAAGGGCAAGTTTCTATCGAATCTCAGGATACACCCAAATGGAAAGCAAAGAGTTTCAGGTATGGCATCAAATCTTTTTACAAAGAAAAAGAAGCTGAAAAATCCTTCTGTTTCAAAGACGAAATGCCTCAGATTACATTTCAGTTCCTGACTTAAGCAAACACACCAAAGAGGAATCTTAATGAATTTTAATAAAATATTTCCAAAAATACGGTAAAAAGGCTAGAGATTAAAGCTCCGTTTCTACTGTCTTTACATGAACAAAATTAATTAAGTTTATAAATTAAGTGATTACAGAAAATAGCATTTATTGACTATAAAAAGTAGTTTTAAACAAAGTTAGGACATGTTTTTCTCAAAACGGATTGTAAAATGGATTCAGAAGAAATTTTTTCATGGTGTCTGTATGTACGTATGTACGTGTCTCGTATAATTCAAAATGAGTATGCTCAGAACTTTGGAATTTTGTATCTGGGATTGCTATAAAGTTGTGAACCTCCCTTTTTGGTTGCCATCCGCCACACTATAATATACACACAACCACTCTGTTATGCTGCTCGGTGAGCTCAGATTTTTATTCTTGTATATTCATAAATTGTGCATTTTTTGCTGTAAAAGAAATTGAATTATATTGTTCTTATGTTCCTATTAAGGTTTTTATGCCTTTAGTTAATCTACATGCAACAGTTCTAGAATTAGCAACAATTTAAACGTTCAAGGTGGAAAGTTAAGCCTAACGAGCCGCCATTTGTTTACATCTGAAACTTAGTAAAATAGTGAATTAAGTCAGCTCCTGCACCTTCAGAGTTCTTTTTGCCGACTGGGACCAAAAGTAAACTTTCAGTTTTGTGCAGCGAAAAATCTATCTTCCTGCTCGCTGGTCGAATTGCTTGTTTTTGCTTCTCAAACTCTAATTTTAATTCTAAAAAAAATTTGTAACTGTATTTGGTGTTATGTTTTTCTGTCTTTACCATTCAGCCTCCAAATGTGGGAAGAAGAATGGACAACAATAAATATAGGAAGACAATTACATCAAATAGCACCTGATGTAAATGATACATGTACAATGGTCAATGGTTATATAAACCGCTTTTTAACTGGACATGGGCCATTTCCCACATACTTCTTCAGATTCAACATCTCAAACTCTGAGCAATGTGTATGTGGAAAAAAAGGTGATCCAATTCATTACATTACTCAATGTCCCTTAACAAAGTCAACTCGTATTAAATTGCCTAATTCAAATATCAATGCCTTCCTTCGTTTTGCAATTACCAACAAACATTTAAAAAATAAAATAGAAAATACAATCAAATATCTATCTTCAATAGGCAAAAATTTATGTGAGCACTAAAGTAATTAATGTCAAAACTCATTTTTGAAACTGCAATTCATCTAAAACATTTATTATCTAATTATCTTAAAAACAAACCCTTTCAATAATAATGATATAGTAAAAAAAAGAAGAGGAAGAAGATACAGATTCATATAATAAACTTTATCTCATGGAACTATTATAAACTGTTATAAATTATGACTGTTAGCCTACTATTATTATACCTATTATAATTTCTATAATTATATCTAATAGATATGATATCAATCAAAATATCGATATACTATTTATACTGTTATATTATGTGTTATATTATACTATGTACTATTTTGAATATTAATTTTAAAAATAAACCGAAGTGTAATCGGACTATACCTACATTACTTATAGTAAACATTGGGTGTCACACTGCATTTCCACCTGAACCTGAACCTGTCTTTACCATTTTTAATGAAGATGTTTTCGGTTTTCATGTAATTTGCCTTGCCGCGAAGTAAGACTTGAATTTATTGAATGCGAAATATATTTCTAATGAAATTCTAGGAAATGCCTTTAAATATATTGCAGCAAAAAATGCGTATAATTTAATAGGCCGTGCAAGGAAGTCGTGTGGTGTCCACATCAGATTTTTATACATTAGTATCAAAATAATTATTGACTCAGCGCAATTGCAACTATCACATTTAGTCTTAGAACGAATCTCTGCTGCAATGAGTACGTACTGAAGCGAGTTCCAATTTTAACGCGGACAAGGTGGTGTCATTTAGTGCGACAGCACATTTTTCTCATATCAGCAAAAAGGCTCGAATTTGATGTTGGTTTCATGTTATTCTGCCCAACAGATACAGAGTTATGATCTTTTAAAGATTCTGCTCCATTATCTAAGCGATCGCCATTGATAACATAGCAAGGAGGTGTCTATATCAGCGAAGTGCTATTTATTAGCGTTTTTACAGAAAGGATACCTCAACTCCATCTGTTCATCCAGCCATAATCGACATACCATTAGATAGCTGGTACCTTCCGCCCGCCCCTGATACAAGAATGAAAACTGTAGTGTCATCGTCAAGGCCGCATTTGGGAGCTATTACGCAAACCAACTCTGCACTGCCATCTAAAGGACTTTGCAAGAACTATTTTTCCATGCGCTATTGTTTACATAAGGACTTAGTTCTTTTTCCGGTAGCACATCGGTATATTCCTTCCACTGCCGTATCAGTGTAGCATGAGTGATTTACTCTAGTAATGCATTTTTTCAACTATTAATAATGTTTCTTCTAGCACCCCATGTTTATTTTTGAATATAGTACTTGTTGTTTATATATATATATATATATATGTGTGTATTTAAATCTATTATAATGATTCTCACATTTTCCTGTATTTCTGTTTTCAGTAATATTTTTAACGCATAGTGCGTAGGATATTAGCTGAGTATTGTGCTTCTGGGATAATTCAATCCTAATTTTTTGCTTCGTATAATCATTTTAATTCTGAAATACTGCGTTTTCCGAGTAAATCATTATATCATTATAATTCTCAATAATATCATTATAATTCTCAATTATTGAGCTTTCCAAATAATTTAATTTTTTTTTGCGTTGTATATTCATTATAATTATCCAGTTTTGTGCACATCGGTTAATATAACTTTAATTTTATGCATTATTTTTGTACTATAATTCTCATTTATTGTGCTTTACACGTTAATATAATTTTGATTTCTCACAATGTATAATCAATAATTCGCCAGCTTACTGCATATGGCTAAGATAATTCTAATTTTGGTCCATTATATAATTTTTATTTCTGTAATTGCTGACTCCTCTAGTGCGCTAACAACTCTATACCAATTTCACATCAATTCCCTTACCCTTTACCCTTTCCTCCTCTTCTATCTCAACTCCCACTATCACAAATAATTAATTAATTAATTAAGTTCATTATTTTTTAATTCCTCCTGCCACCTCTTCTGCAGCTTTTCCAACTCCTCAGTGGTAATCCACATTCAATAGGTACTTAGGTTATAATTTATTTATATTCAGTAAGTTTTATACTTCTTACCAGTCTATTGCATTGCCACCATTAACAGTTTGATCATTCCCCCCTTTTTTGTTGTTGTTTAGCTAAATTTACCTGTTTACGCGTTGCTTTGATTTTAATCTTCTTAGTAGTCACTTATCATTCTATTTTTTAATTACATTATTGTTCTATAACCGCAATTATTCCGCTAGCATTGTAAACTTGTAATCCAGTTAGCATCCTAGCTAATCTGCAACCTATTGTGTTGGTAATTTTCTTCCTCTTAGATACCAAGAGGTTTTATTATTTTAATACTTTATTTACTTTTGTTTCTTACTGTATTATATTGTATGTGAGTATACAATTGTGTCGCAACTCTGTATAATTATGCCAAACACTACATCGCACACGCACAAACCCAGTGACGATACTGAAGACACTCACCTCCTCGCACTCCACTCCATCATTATGTCGCAAGCAGCATCCCAATCAGCAAACTCGCACATGTCAGTGCCTATATCTGCTTCTGGCATTTACTCTCGTTGCATGGAGCTCGTAAACTCACGTTACAGCTGCAGATACGTATTTCCCAATGCTATCCGGGAAGAGCTAATATCTCTATTATCAACGCTCTATAACCTAGCCAGCAATAAAGCATATGAAACTCTAGCAATCGCCGAATTCTGCGAACAACAGCCCTGCACCGCTAATGCAACAGCAGTAGTAAACAACTCACAGGGCTTCTCAAATCATCCACACCCTGAAATTCCAAAGGACGCCACGAATTACGATAACTATGAAGCACCTAGCATCAAAGAAACCTACCAACAAGTTCTGAGGCAAAAGAAAAAAGAGCCAATCCTTCTCGTCTATGCAAAGGACGCCAGAAGTGTGCCAAAATTACAAGAAACTCTGCAAGACATTTTCCCGATCGAAACATTCAAACGCAAATCAAAAAGATAGTACCGATAAAGCAAGGTGGACTTGCAGTACACTGCACCTCACAGGTTGGCGTAGCTAAACTAGACAACCTCCTTAAACAGACGGAGAAAGCAACTGATTTAATCTATACCAAGGTAAAGCTAAGAAGCCCTAAGTGCACCATCCATCAATTCCTGCCGAATACAACAGCTGAAGCAGTAAGCACCGCACTAGCAAAAGCTACGGACAGCAAAGTCTCCAATTTTAGGCCTCTATTTAAAGTGAAGAACAAATACAACACAATCAAATGGATTGTAGAATGTAAAACTGTTTCATTCTATAAATGTGTGAAGCACTACGCTTACGGTGGTGGCAAACACCAGGACAGCGAATATAAATCTAATAGCCCCAACTGCATAAACTGCGAAATAAACAACAAGCATTTCGGCACCAAATACTCATGCGGCCATCCCACCTATGTCAACTATTGCACAACCTACAGAAAAGAAATTTTGAGAATCAAGAACAGAACGCAATTCAATGAGTAGTCAACCTCCAAGCAACGTTAATATCATAGAAAACCATCCCACGGCACTCCTCCATCAGTCTAATCATCAAAATGGAATTAAAGCTCTGCATATCAATTTTCAACGTTCAAAGATAGCCACCAACAGTTTGATGCATTTCATATCCGAGTAATATCATGACATAATTTTCGTACAAGAGCCTTACTGCAACCAAGGTTCCCCACGAAACCTACCACTATCATGGTACCTCATATCCTGGCAGGACTCGGACACTACACAGTCCCCAGAGCAGCCGTCATCGTACTCAATACGTCCTGGACGCCACTCATTATCAAGGCACACAGAGATCAAGTCACCATATCCATTACTACAGCAGAATCACAAATCTGCCTGACCAGCCCCTATGCGTCGCCTATCGAAGACCTCGACAACACTTTCCAAGAAATAAAGACGACTCTTCACGATAGCAACATCCCTCACGTGATCAACATCACAGTGATTTTAGCGCACAGAACAGCCTGTAGGGCTATCCACGTACCACCCCAAGAGGAACAACAATGGAGGACTATTTATTCAAACAATCTAATCCTGCAAGGCGACCCTGAGGACTTACCCACTTTCACCACAATCATTGGAAGAGGATGGACCGATCTGACTCTCAGTACGCACCATCTAATTCACAAAATCCAGAACAAGAAGATCAATGAAGACGATTCTTTCTCCGACCACAAATACATACATCACCTTTGAAATTGCTCAGAAAAGAGATAACATACAGAAAACTCACATCTTGGACCTCCTTTTGCACCAGTAACCAGAATACTTATGGAGCACTCTATAAAATGGCTACTTCAAAGATTTTCAAGCCGACGCAAATACACACCTCAAATAGTATGGAGGTACGAAGTAAGGAGAGGCCTTAATCAGTATTCCCCATACACTGCTTTGAAGCACTGGCGATCCCTTCGTGGTGACCAAACCATTCAGCGACTTACCGTTAAGATAAATGGGTTTGGACACGACCGGATGTAAATACTTTGTAATTACATCTTAAATATACATATAAATGTATATATTTTCCTTTTCTACAATATTTCAGGGTCCGGAGTATATGAAAGGAATACATTTTCAAACAACAGTTCATTTTGAACGGAATCAAATGCTATACTTTTCACAGAACAATTTGCTCAGAGCGGTTTAATCTGAATGAAATATTTTCACAAAATTTCAATAATTACATTAGAAAAACAAATTACTGTAATTCAATCTTATTCGGTTAAGGATTACAAAAATTAAGATCAAAGTTTATTGTATTATTATCTTGATCAGCTTTCCCCTCCACAACTGGTGAAGATTGGGCTGTGTTTAAAGTAATGTAACTGGTAGCGCACTCTTGTTAGTTATCAGTGGATTTTGTGTTTCAGCATCCAAAACATGGAAATGTAAATAACTATATTTTGATACAAATTTTAAATTACTTTTTCGTAGATAAACTGCAATTAGGGTAACACTTGTATAGGGGAATGATTTAGAAAATTGATATGAAAGATGCTATTCTATTTTTACCGTTTATTTGTCATACTTGTGATGAATTGTTTATCGGAGGAATAAAAGCAATTCAGAAAGGACTGGATCGGTGAACTCATCGACAACGCTGACACTGGCCCTGCGCTCATTGTTTCGCTAGTAACGGAGAAGAGGCTTGTAGTTACCAATGTAACCCTGTAGGTAAACGATGGAGCTCCGAATGGCGGCCTTCAAAGTCATCAAGCTCGAAAAACTTTTGATTCCCAAAGTCCAACATCAACGAAATGTTAAACACTTTGTTCATTAGCGTAATCACGAATTTGTTCCCTCCGACAAGACTATCACAGGACAGTTTAAAGCACAAGTTATTGCCAGACTTCGAAAAAGAGTAAAGCCTCATTTTAGCGGGATGGGAATTGGCTGTTTTTGCATACTAATGCCCAGCCTCATACTGCGTTGTCTGTGATGAGATTTTCGGGCCCAGCGTGAGGTCAGAAGATGCAGCATCCTCCATACTCTCCGGACTTAGCACAGGCAGACCTTTTTCTTGTTTCCAAAAGTGAATAACTTGCTGAAGGGAACAAGATTCAAGGATCTCGAGGCCATCAAGACTTTAAAGGACTCTGAAAGTGATTTCTGTAACTTATACGAGCGAGCAGAGAAGTACATCACGTGGGAATTACTTCGTAACATATTAAGTAGGTGTATATTTCATGTAATGCAGTCTAGAGTTATTAGATCAGTCCTAGAAATTAACTTGTAATATTTCTAATTGATATAATATATCTAATTCTAATTATAGAGTAGAACAGTAAAACCTAAATAAATAAAATATTTTCCCGCAAAAATAGATTTTTACATCTGAGAGGATGAATTTTTACAGAATTCAATTCGTACAGTTTTCTGTTACGAAAACCCAAAAAAGCATAATTTCACACCAAGAGTATGTATTTTTTGAAATTTTATTAGACAAGTAACTGCTTAGTAATATGTGTACCGAAATGTCAACTCCCAAATGTCATTTTCTTTGAAGACGAAGAATGTCTTGAGTTTCGATCGACTGACTGGGTTCTTTATACTTTATTATTAGCATGCCGATATATAACCTATTGCAGTTAGTTTCTGTTTCCGTGCTCGGAATGCGAAAACTTCAGATGATATTACGTAGTTTTTCAGTTGAAATAACCCATATAGCTTGCGCAATAACATGTTGGTTACGTCAGCTAAAACGTTGATGAGATCAATTAGTAGTATGTAAGATATTTTCTTCCCCTTTACCGCGTCCGTTTACGATGTAATTGGAAGCATGTCCGACTAGAAATCGGGAGATTCGGAATTCAAATTCCATCATTGCATATTTTTCATGTTTCTTGCTTCGACAAACCTAATGGCTCTACAAGTATACAGTATGAGTAATTTGTAAGAGTATATAGTATGTATATGTAATAATAGTAAGTTGAATTTGTTAATTTTTGTTTATTAAAATCTGCTTAACGAGAATGGAACTGTGTCATGGCATAGTGTCATACAGCAGAAATCGGTTATTTTACTGAATATTTTCGTAGTTAATGCACTGAATTCTCTTCAGAAGTCTGTCCAATATGTCTTTGTAAAATATGGAGCTCATCGTCCGTGCGTCGAAATTTCTCAAATCGAAGTTTCGATAGTTGTGATGAATACTTCTTAAACCAAATTAATAGCTGCCGTTTTGTCTCAGGATCATAAGAAAAGTGACTTTTCCAATGACAAACGATCTCTAGGAAAACAGACTTAATGTCTTCCATTTGCATTAAATCATGAAATACAGAAACTTAATCATCCTTCTGTGTTTCAGTTAATACATGGGAGACAAAACCAGGGCAAATTTGTTTTTAATGAAATTTTACTATAATTTTGGAAGCAGTGCTTTTATTTAGATTAATTTCTTCAGTTATGATTGGAAGAGACAATTTACGATTTTTTAGCAACAGATGTTGAAAATTTCTCTGTTTTCATACTTTCGACACTTCGAAAAAATAACCAGTCCTGCTCTCATTGTGAACATATTCGCAACCATCATGAATTAAAAGCATTGGATCGTGTTTATGCTTGAACCGCGTTTGCTTTTCATAATACTATTTCAGATGTCTCGGTTGCTGTTTTTGCCGCTTTAAAATTTTACTGCTGTCATTTGCTTAGCTTTCGAATCCATGAAGGTAGATGTTTATTTGATTAATGCCTTCGCGCCGACTGTCACGTATACGTGCCAGCAAGAAACCCACTCATTTCCCAGCCGGCTGGCGTGCCAGAGCGTTTTCTCGTTCACCCCCGGCCGTCACACATCTGTGCCAGTATCTTGAAACGTTTTAAAAACTGTAACTTTTGGCACAAGATGGCGTTTTATGTCCGTATGGTTTCAGATACATATAGATTTGACCTTCTACATATAATAAGAGTAGAATGACTCACACACACGTGGTTTATGATTACATAAATATAAGAGGAAAGGAATATTTCCGAATGGCATGCTTTATGAAGGCTCTTTGAGCTATCATATATGTTAAAATTAGGGTTTTAAATATCTTTTTCCTTTACTTTACACGAAATATACATTAAAAAAACTGCTCACTTTGAGGAATAATTTTTGGAAACGTTATTCAAATTATTCCAAAGTTTTAATTGATAAAATTCATTAATAAACTTATAAATCAATAAAAAAATACAAGAAAGTCTGTTTACAAAAAATAATATCTTTCACGTGAACTGGAAGACACTCAGTGAGCTCAGTCTCTGACAAAATGTCCATATGAGAATCACTAGAAATACCGCTTTCTAACACTTTACGAAACGAATCATCAGTCTCTTCCATATCACTAATTGGCTCATTCGTCTGATAAAAAACACTTGCTCGCCATAATAAAAGGAAGCCGTATAAGGTATATAAGTAAACTGAAGGCTTTCCGAAATAAAAGCAATACAAAACGTAATAGAACCTCACATCGTAACCCTAAAAGACTCTACATAGTAGCAAAAAAAAAGGAATACAAAAGGATTCGAAGGGGGGAAAATATAGAAAAGTAAATGCTTATATCACGAGAAAACGCTCTGGCAAGCTAGCGTTCCGGCAGGGAAATGAGTGCGTTTCTTGCTTCTTCGTGGATTTAGGCTTAATAGTCAAAAACCCCTCCGGCCCTGGACAGACACTCGCGAAAGAGACTGCCGGCCTCAGCGATAAGCTCGCGTTTGCACTTCCCGTCGCGAAAGGGTTAAAGCGAACGATTAGCTGCATAGAAAATCAATTCGAAACAGACGATATATTAAAAAAAATAATTTTATAATAATAAATGCTGATTGGAAAAGAAGATGTCATAATAATAAATGCTGTCAACCATCATTTGGCAGGTTTTCTGAAATGTTTTAATTCATGAGTCCTGGAAACCTTGTAGACCCGCTGGTGTGTATTTTTTTAGCAAAACTATGAACTTCATTAATAAATTTGCTATATATTTTTCATATTATACAATGAATAATGTAGTATGGGGTGACATTTGAATGAAATAATTAAAATATTTCTTTGTCCATATTCTGAGCTCTGAATTAAAATCTCATCATAAAAAATGAAGAGTAGTGGCATGATTCTGTGAAATTAAGAAAATGTTTCATAAAACAATCAGCTCTCTGTTCTTCTACGTCCTTCTACTAATTCGTTTAAACTGTTTTGTGTTATTCTCCCTCCTTTACGCATGCCTCTAATGGTGTAATTGGAAGCATACTCGACTCGGATTCGAGAGGTCCAGGGTTCAAGCCCCGGCGAGGGCACTGTACATTTTTCACGTCTGTAGCTTCAAAAAATAGCCTAATAGCTCTACAGTGTATAAAAATGAGAAATATTTTCTTATTTCACCCATATTCAATAATAGTTACCCTGC
Organism: Stegodyphus mimosarum; assembly: GCA_000611955.2. NCBI lineage: Eukaryota > Metazoa > Arthropoda > Arachnida > Araneae > Eresidae > Stegodyphus > Stegodyphus mimosarum. The sequence goes on along the minus strand of KK120691.1, from coordinate 82,217 downwards.
AAGTCTTTCGCTTAAGGAGTTTCTAAACCAATGGATCTTTATAAACTTTTTGATCTAACTAGTTATTTTATTAGCATTCGCTCTATTATTATAATTACTAAGAGATGCTTCTAATACCTTGTAGAGACATTAGGTTATTTCGGAGCAGGAGACATGAAAAATGAGCAACGCCTTTGGCGGGAATCGAACCACGGACCTCTCGGTTACGCGTCGAGCATGCAGACCACTACACCCCGAAGGCATGCGAAGAAGGCGGGACAAATACCTTATAACCTTATGTTATGTATTTGAGTTCAAAGTAATCGATTATGCGTCGCTAAAAAATCCAATTTTTATTACATTTATATGGTCTACAATGAAGGCATAAACTAAAATGTTCAAATAAGAACATTTTCATGATGCTTTGATAAGTTGAATAAAAATGTACCGTGATGTTACCTAACAAACACACACACAAAAAAAAGAATTTACCGACTTGGATCATTTTCCCAGGCTTATTTAGATCGAAATTCGACAGTATTCACAATGTAGTGAGTAATTACGGAAGATAAGCTGCTCGGTTTAGACATTAATTGTTCATTGCATTGGGTAAAACAATATTCATTATCAACATTGTAGCTGGTTAAACGAAATTACTAGTTAGTATCGCCATAAATTTTAAACGCAAAGGTACAAAATGCTTTGTTATGTAATATAATGACATAAATATTTTACAAATTGAATTTTTTACACAGTACGGATCATATTATGAAAGGTTAGGTTTGGTATTTCCAGAACCATGTCCCTGTCCTATGATGCAAACTAAAGCCCACAAAAAACACCCTGTATTAACTACAATATTCTTCAGCAATATACATTTAGTAGTATTATACTTAATAATACACTTTTTTATTTATTTTACCGAAGCGAAGACATTTATTTCTTTAAAGCATACATAAGTTTCAAATAAAGATAAACGTTTAACGATATTGCTCATCTTTCCTTGCAGAAAATGTATATTTTTAAACTCCCCTGTAATCGATTTCCGAGGCGTAGAAATAATTGGCAGTCTGTTTCAAGCAGCTATTGTTAAATACTCTAGTAGCGAAATCGCAAATCCTGTCTGCAGTGCTCTTTAATGACAGAAATTTTCATTATCCACGGAATTTTCGAAATAACCAATACTCTCCTAATTATCAAGAGGCTTTTCTCAAATGGAATGTTTAGATAAATAGTGGACTTAACGGAAGCTCATTATATTCAACCTAATTGCCGCACTCGAATGTTTAATTGCCAGCATGGGAAAAACAGAAGTTATTAATTATATTTTAACGTCCTTCGATTTCTTTCTCGGGAAGCGACAGAGGATTAAAAGTATATCTGCTATGTTCGGTAGAACACGCCTGATTTGGCTCATTAACATTCCAGGTACTCCAAAAGCTTTCCGAGAGGACTCCGAGGACTTTTTATTTCGACCCACTGAGTATTATCAAAATGAAGATCAGTAGACTGAGTATTTGTGAAAGGTAAAAGGTTGCCAAATCAATTAACTCCATTTTTTTTAATTTTATTAAATTTTAATACCAAAGCATTTGATTGGCTCCGAACTGTATAACTCAAAGCAAATTTCTCTAATAATAAGTATTAACACCAATAAATAACAAAACGTTTTTAGCCATTGAATAATAAATAATTTATTTCAGAAGCCAATCTGATGAATTCCATACTATAATGTATTTATATCATAATAAAAATCTAGTTCACCCGCTGCACTCTTTTTCCTCTGCTCCAGAGACATATGAAATTTGTTTGGTCCCAAGATAAAAAAAACACTCAAGTGGACTGCATAGTTATATTTATTGCTTTTACCAATTTCAATCTGTATATAAAATCCCAATTTATAACTCTTGGCGAGTCTCCAGTGGCAGCTTTTAATTCTCACCTCTAACGCCCTTCACGGCGACTCTGATTCACAATATAGCATCACGTGATTACAATGTTAAATGCGCAGGCGCATTCGCAGCAAAAGTTGTTCGCTTAATTTCGTTGTTTCCATCAGACGAGAATAGTTATCGCTCACATGAACCATGTACGAGAAAAATAAATTATAAATCAGTTGGGTTCGAACTGCCACAGGAGCAAATACTTATAAATTTCAATTTCATTGCGAGTTGTTTAAAATTCGTTGGATAAAGTTAGAAAGGTTCAAGCCCCACCTCATACAATTCAAGTGTGACTTTAACGAAGATACCGAATTTAATGCCCTTAATATAAGAAAATATGTAGCAGGTAGACCACTAATAACGACCTTGTTAAAGTTTGGGATTGGTTTTTACAAGTCATATTGACTGTCAGTTCACTCTGAGCTACGATGTCAACGATGTAGTTGCTATCAACTCATGATTAAGAACGATTTGATTTTGTATGCTAATTGCTAATTAAGTTTAAACGAACATCCTGCCTATTTTTGCTTAAATTTCTTTGCCTTAAAACTGCTGATTTATGCCATGTCGGGAATAAAATTACCGTAGTATGCCATGCATTAACAGAATGATTTCCTGCTTCCTGCAACTCTAAAGATTATTGCCTGAGTTCAAGTTCAAATGCCATTGATGTAACAATGCCAGTTTAATATTGCTAATCTGATTATGCTTATCCTTCTCGCCTCCGGGTGTTGATGCCAGAGGGCATCATTTCTTAATTACTACCGCTATTGGCCTATAGCAATCAGTTTGATTTACTAATCAAGACTCATAGAAGTCGATATTAGTCGTAGATTGAAGATCACAAGATCACAAGATCACATAGACCACTATGTCTGAAAAATATAGACCTGCCTCTATTGCATCCAACAGGTAGAATTGTGACAAGAGGAAAGAGGAAGCCGAAATACAGCTAACGAGGAGGATATCATTTATACTAATGATAAATCAATTTAAAACAAAGTAATAATACTCGTAATATTATGTAACAGTAACAGAATGATTATTATTCATTTTTGCTAAAATATTTAATAAAACATATATGTATTTATATAATAAAGTTTTCTGTAATAAATAAATAATTCAACGACTGAATTTGAATTGATAATTTTCTTTTACTTGCCAAATAGATTATCTCCCTTAATCACTAAAAGGTAATTGTAATGAAAATTATTACTCCAAGGATATTCTATTTTATAGTTTATATAAGTCATCAGATAAAAGATGTGTCTGCAGTAATACAGTCTACATCTTATTTTTGACTTTGTAATTTCAAAATAATTTTAAAAAACAAGATATACTCTTTTATTATTTTTCTCAACTTCTTGTTTCATGGAGTTAATCGATTTGGCAAATGAAGATTCATATATTCATTCAGATATATGTATATCAATTATATACATAATCAATTTAAGAGTCATTAGAAGTTTTTGTAAGCAGGAGACGTAACAAAAGTGTAATGCCCTCGCCGAGATTCACACCTGGACCTCTCGATGCGCTGGGTGTGCTACCATTACACCACGAAGGCATGCTGGAAGAAGAGAGAAAATATCTTATAAAATTTCTCTTTTGTCCGAATACAAATTTTTTAACCTATATGTTCTGCCCAAATTCCATAAGAGGTTTATTGCTAATAGAACGTATAATTATATGAAGAATATTTACTACTTATTTGCATTCAAACTTAAGAAAGATTAGTTCTGTTACATTTAGTTCACCTAACAAAAATCACAGTTTTTTGTTCGATCTTTAATAATAACCTTCCAGTTATTTCTGCACTTAAAAGTCTTGCAACTAAAGAAATTAACTTCTACAATTTTGAAAACTTGTGTACTACTCTTCTTTTGAAAGAAATATACAGTAGTCAACTACTACGTTCAAATTGATTTCCTGAAAGGCTTAGAAGTTTAGCAGACAAATGAAAATATTTCCTTAATTGCTTACTTTCACAATTTTATTAAATTTAATAACTCTATTTTTAAACAAATAAACCAGTTGTCTATGGGGATGAACTTCTCAACATAAATTTGTAAGTTGTTTACCGGAGTTTTAGTTTCAACAATCACTGCACAAAAATAATTCAAAACTTTCAGCAAATTCTTTCAGATATATAGATAATATCATTGCTATTAATATTTCCGAGTCCATAGAAAAATTGCAAACATACCCTTCTTGCTTAGTTCTTAATAAAACCAATAAAAGTCAACAAGAAATATATTTTCTAAATCTACAAGTTATTTACAACAAAAAATTAAAGTTTTTGATAAAGAAGAGATTTCAAATTCATTCATAGAATCAAATATATTTGTACAGAAACAGATGTCTTAAGCGATGAACTAATTCTGCTTACATAAATTCTCTTGGAAAATAAAATTCCAACCTAATTTTTTTTTCCTCTTTATAAAACTGACATTAACTTTCAGATTTAATCTGTAAACTAATACGTGATGATCGCATTACATAAAAACGAAAGAAGAGTACGACAGGAACTGTCATTAAATTTAAAGATTTGTATATTTTGTATTTAATATTTCAATTTATTTTACTGTATATACTTCTGGCAACTATCATGTTATTAACCAGGTTAATTTAGTTCCATAGACTCAAAGAAGCCGATTTGAGTGAAGACTTTCGACTATATTTCTTTCTATTGTCTGTTTTCTTGATTTTTAACCAGAAATCATTTTAAATTTTTAGTTTTTTACTCTGAAATCCTGCGCCATTTTAATTTTCTGAGTCGTGATACAGTGAGAAAATCGTTCTCGCCAGTTCAACCTTCTTCTGTACAATTTTAATTTCCCTAGGTCATCAATCAGAACGAAATATTTTCTTAAAATTTTATCGCCAATACAGAATCTACAAAACAAAGTCGATAATTATAAACAGAAATGAAAACAATATTAAATTTGTGTTAGTTATCAGATAATGACATACTGGAGACTTAAACAGAATTATGTATAAAGTGAAAATAAACAGCACAAAGTGAAAAAAAGACATTAATAGGGTATGTGATCCCCCCTCATCTGTACACAAAGTTTACACCATGTGACCATGCTTTCAATTAGGCGGCCAACCACCGAGAATTAAGCAATCGCCATTCTTCTTTTAGAGCAGTTTCCAGCTCAATAAGAGTGGCTGGAGGTGGGAAACGTGAAGATACAGCACGGCTAAGAGCATTCCAAAGATTTTGAATGGGATTAAGGTCGGGCGAATATGATGGCCACGCCATATGCGCAATCCCTTCACTCTCCAGGTAGTCATCGACGATGTCAGCTCTATGGGGACGTGCGTTATCGTCCATTAAAACAAAAGCAGGGCCAACTGCTGGAGCGTAAAATCTCACAATGGGTTCTAGGACTTCATCTCGATACCGGACAGCCGTCAAAGAACCCCGTTTAAAGTTGTGCAGGTCGGTGCGATATCTTAATGAAATCCCTGCCCACACCATAATGCTTCCGCTTCGGAATGTGTGATGTTTTGGGGACTGATTGCGTGTTCGTTGTTCACAGCATATCCTTATACGCTTGTCATCTGGCTGCAGAGCAAATCTTGACTCATCAGTAAACATGACATTGCCCCAGTTAGACACATTCCAATTGACATCTTCCCGGCACCACTGTAATCGTGCCCCTCTTGAATGGGTGGATAGAGGAATACAAACTCGAGATACCCGGGCGTACAGTTAACCCATATGTAATCTTATCGATATCGCCTTACCAGACGCTGTAACCATAGATGTCACACGTGTGGAGGTCGCTGAGCATCTGTGATCGACTGTCTTGCTTCAATGCGCCCCACAGCACGTCAGCTCTCAGAATCTTCGATTCGTCTTCTGGAAGTCATAGAAACACGTATGTCTTGAAAACAAATTGTACGAAAGTTTTAAACACCTTCTATCAGCACTTACAATCAACTTCTGTAACCCTTCATAAAGCTGTCTTTTATAAGACTGTCTCTTTTGCATATTTCTTAATATGAAAGCACGACTGGCTGTTACCTAACATATTTGCATACTTCCGTCTACCTTTGCAGCGAATTGTATCCTCTTCAATTCTGATTAGCTTCCGCAAACTAGCATTTTCCTCTCCGTGCTTAACCTTTGGAAGTGAGTGTATAATTTGTAAATATTTTAATGACCCTCAGTAACCTTTAACTTAATATTTTTATGTATTTTGGCATAAAGTTTTTAGCAATTATTATTTCCTAAAGTTTTACCCGGCAATCGGGTTTTTGCTTAAGTTTCTTTTTGTTCGATCCTGGTTCGATCCTTCCTTGGATTTGACTGGTTAAAGATATTTAATATTTCTTAGCACATTTCTTTGCATTCTGAATGGGATTCTTTTCAGATATACGAAAAAGAAGAAACGCAGACATTTTTCCTTATTATTTATTGCAGGAAGATTAATTCCCTTTGATAAGTGAACCGTTTTACATGGAATCGGCAATAATTAATTTTATTTTATATTTTTATTTTTATTATTTTAATTCAAGTACATTTATTTTTTTACTGAGTTTTAATTTCCATAATTTAATCTTAATTTCACAAGGAATTAACTTTTAATTAGTTTCCCCATGCATAAGTTTTTATTTTTCATTTCCTAGGGCATAATCAAAATTAATAATTAATATATATATATATGTGTGTGTGCATAGGGTGAACCAACAAAAGCACCGGATTTAATGTGCCCCCAAAACAAAGTTTATTGTTAGAAAAATGGAAAATATTTTGAGATACTTACAACAGGTAATATTTCCCATTTAAGAATGTGGAGTTCGATTTGACATGCCAGCACTGGTATTTTATCACAGTCGGTTCATTTTGCAGCTTCGTTGCAACTCAACGCTTCACAAAGAAACAATGAGTTCTAATTACGAAAATTCATTAGAAGAGCGGAGAGCGTTAGTCACAATTTGTAAGGAAACTTCGTACAGTCTTTTAACATGAAAATGCACCTAATGAACTTGCGGATTGATAAATAAATTTGACAGTACACGTTCGAGAACACACTTTAAATCACCATGCTCTTTATTCATCCGGTCTATTAAAAATATCTTTATTGTGCCTGACATTATTATTCTAAGTTCAAATAAATTTGAACTTAAATAGTGACGACAAAAACACTGGAAAAGGACATTGAACACATCATTAGTCACCTAGATAAGGCAGATTGTGAAAAAGTTATTAAGAATTTCATAGAGTGCGATACTGCAGAACCAGTCGTCATGTACGTCAGACATTATTTTTTATTCTTAAATCGGAACATGTTATAAGAATATTTTTCATTTTTTAAAAATATTTTCCAGTTTTATACGATGCTTTTATTAGAACAGCCTTCTACTTATCATATGAAAATTAACTATTGTAAAGCTCAATGTACGACATCGATTGCGATAATAGTAACTGTAAATTACTGATATGATTTTTAAAATAATGTCCAATGCCATTAACTTTCGGTAAACTAATTAATCGATCAAAAGTGCAAAATAAATGACACTGGTAACATTTTATACTGTGCTATTTGTTATTTACGTATCCTAGATAATATGGTTAGAATTATATTTACGGAACTATACCTCAAAAAGGATTTTAGCATTTTTTAGTTCTACGTTTGGAGAAATAACCTAAATTTCACTACATCACTTCCAATAATACAAACCCTTGATGAAGAAAGAGGTGTGCAGTAGTACAGATATACACATGCAATAAAATATCGTAAGGAATGGATAACATCACGGTTTATATTGGAGCTGATTCAACATTATCTGTCTCACGCATTTAATATCTTTATCCGTCTCCATAAATAATAGAATAATACTTTTCGATACGACGTTAAACGCATTCGATGCTACACCTTCAATGCCTTTGGATGAGCAGTAAGTATGCCTGCTATCGGTGACCACACGGCAATACTAAGCCTCAGAATTTTTCGCTAGCAGGAGATGCACAGCATAATCCCCTTGCAAAGGCATACACCTTAAGCATTATCCAAATTACAATCAGATGCATAATTATCGCCGCTAACTACATTTATTCCATTCTGGCGTCTCTCAAGCGTACAGTTAATATAATTTTACGGATCGAGAATTTATATCAACGAAAGTAATATGTCATAAAGCTTTCGGCTTATGTATTTCCGGAATGCGACATCCAGCCCAAAAAAGAAATAAAATAATATTTCGTAGTAATGTTTTACAAGGAATTCTAAAGTACGTCCATTGTAATTAGTGATTTGGGCTACACAGTAGAATAAAATGAGAGTACGTAATTTATTTATTTCTAAATTTGGTTTCTTTTTTTGTGTGTATGTGTGTGAATACTGTTTGAAATTTCGCTCATAGGTGAGAATGAGTGCACGCGGAAGCTCTCGGATTTCTTTAAGCAGACTCTTACGCCACTTGCATTTGTGACACTAGTCTGTATGCTTCATAGGATTGTAGAGACATCAGATTATTTCGGAAGCAGGTGACATGGAAAATGAGCAACGCCTTCGCCGGGACTCGAACCACGAACCTCTCGAATACGCGTCGATTGTGCTGACCACTGTGCCACGAAGGCATGCGATGAAGGCGGAAGAAATACCTTATAGGGTGAATTAACAACCCTCTCCTCCAATTGTGAAATATTGTCAATCATCCGGTTCTTAACAGTAAAATATCTGATGTGGACATCATGTAACATGACATGACAGACAGAAGGCATGTCGACGTACAATAATCAGAAAAAGGCGGACATGCATTTTATATATCGTCTTGCGAAAGGGAATCGAAGCCAAAAGACGAAAAACGATCTGGAAGGAATCTTGCAAAAGGATCTGGAAGCCAAAAGACTGTACAAGCAGTGTTTCCCGAGAAGACCCGTTCCAGACCGAAGAATGTTTGAGCGATTGCACCGGCGCCTGCGTGAAACGGGATCCTGTCTCACCTGTATACATGATACAGGGAGTGTGCGGACTCTACAAGTTGTAGAGCACATTCTATCAAGAGTGGAAGATCGTCCGGATATTAGCACGCGAGAGGTTTCCAGTGCCGTAAATGTGCCCCACTGGCGAGTATTACGGGTCAAAGGATTACACCCCTACCATTTATAGAAAGCCGTGATACCTGCAGATTTTGTCCCACGTGTTGAGCTTGCTCTGTGGTTTTTGCCAAAGCTAGCAGCGTAGCCTGATTTAAGCGCACATATGTTATTCACGGATGAATGCACCTTGACTCGTGAAGGCATTTCTAATACGCATCTTTATCACCCCCTAAATTTTTGCCCGTGTGCTTCAAAACACCCTGTATATGCTTTTGGTGCGGCCGATTGCAAATAAAAAAGGGAGGTGCACAACTACATGTTGTAGCAGTCCCATTTACGAAATTTTAACCTTCTGAAGCTACTCATTTTTGACTACGCATATACGAAACAAATCTATTCTGAATCCATTTTAAATCGATTTAACAATCCGTTTTGCCAAAAAGAGTCCTTTAGTCTGTCCGTAGGTCCAGTTATCATGCAAAAACATCATATAAGGGTATTTAATATGGATTTCAGTTTTAAATAACTGTGAAAATGAATATTTTCGTGGAAATTTTGTTCGGTTACATTATCGAGCAAAATTACAATATTTCCTTTTCTTCGTAAAAGGCGATAAAAACGTAAAGTTATGGATACTCATCTTCCGGTATAAGAAGTGTAAGAGTAATAATGCAATGAGGGGCTGTGAAGTGTGGAAAATGTTTGAGACTGTTGAAAGTAGGTCGGGAAATTTTGCATCACAAATCACGCTCGGGTCAACCATCAGTAATCACTGAGACTATGGTACAGGCGTTTGTTTCTCAAATTCATAAAAATAGGAAATTTGAGTTCATGCAGTATAGAAGTGAGAACCACTGATGGAGAAGAGGAAACAACCGTGAGTGAATGGCTATCATTCCCAGTTGGGAGAGCTTTGTGAGGAGGGAATCCAAAAACTCGTTGTTCGTTATGATAAATGCTACAACCAAGAAAAAATTTTCAAATAAACAGGCAGAAGAATAGGAAATTTTATGTAAATTCAGAAAACATAGGTAGTTGGGAGTTTTTTTGGGGGGGAGGAGGGGTAAAACAGATTTTGTTTAAAAAATAACTCAAGTATCATTAAAAGAAATTTTATCTTCGTTTTTCTGAGATTTTAATTATAGTTTTCATTGAACTTGTATTTTTACTTTCTTTCTATTGAATAAAATACTGTAACATTTTTTTTCCTTTTTCATAAAATGTTGCTTCACAGTATAATATAAAATGCATTTGATGCTTTCCAATCAATAAAATGATTCTATGCAAAATAAAAATAATTCATTGGAATAACGTACGCCAAAGAGATGATCGTATCTAAAACTAAGTAGAAACTGAGTAACTGATTTGGTATTCCATGGCTGATTATCATCGCTTTATTTTTATATAAATAATTATTGCCATTTATTTCACATGAAAACATATACCAACTGTGGAATGCCTTATCCTAATGTTAAATGAACTAAACAAAGCTTTATTTGAAGTTATTCTGATTGCGTACATAAGTGCAATATTAAAACTTTTCTTGGACAAAATTTATTTAAGAAATCTGTAATAAAGAAAGTACAAAAAAATTATTCATGGGCTTAATATATGTAATTATATAAATTAAATAGATGTTTGGATTAATGAGAAATAACCTGTAGGAGAACATGTGCGTGCAAAATTGTGTATAAAACAAATATCATTTATTAAGATCTACATATTCATTTACATATTAATCGATATATTCATTTACCTTTTAAAGTTAAAGTATATTTAACTTAACTGAGTTCATGAGTTTAAAATCATCAGTTTTGAAAGTCTGTTTTTCTTTTCTAGCACAAGTATGGGACTGACGGCAGAATCGAACTGGAAGAGTCTCCCGACCAGAGGTTAGTAAATATGTTTTCGCTTTAACTGCCATATTATACTGAATTCTAGCAAGCATTTCATCGAGAACCATCATCCATTGGACAAATAATATTTTAAGCCTTTTGTCGCCTAGAAAGAATTTCCATTAAATCACAGTATTTGACGAAAATCGCACAGAAACACAAAATTTTAATCCATCAAAGTCTTAAAAAATGAAAATAGCTGTATAGTATTAAACAGAACTATGTATTCGTCACTTATGTAAACCGTCATCAGCGTGTCACCACGTATATAGCAAAGGACAAACGGATTAGTTGGCTTAGGATCTGAATGGTCCGAATCCTTCTGCTAATAGTCACTACATATAGTTTCATTAAATCTCTTCAGCCTGACTAGACTTCTAAGCAGATTCGATCACTCAGTGTTCGGCACATATTATTGTAATAAGGGACAAACCAATTCGCTATGCATATTAAATCTGTATTAGGTACGCATTTAGAAATTAGCAAAAGCCCATAATTACCGGATGACCAACTGCTGTCGCATTACATACAATTATAATTTTGCCATGTGCTGATTCTTCTGCCTTTTTCTGCAATTGTAAATAATGTGGTGGAAATATGTTATGTTTGTAAAGAATTCCTCTGATTGAAAAAATAGGAGCTCGTGAATTTGAATACATTTTAAACTTATTTAAAAGAGTTTATAAATTCAGGAATGTTCTTACATATAACTCTGGAATTTATCTAAGATATCTTAAGCACCTCGCTTTTAATAATAAGTAAAAATGAAGTTCGATAAAGTGAATATACGCCACTGAACTTATGCTTGAGATGGAAAGTTTGTTATGGAAACGAAACACATCAGTTTTGGAATCTTTTTAAAGCACATAGTACAGCTGATATGTTTTAGTTTAAAATGTCGAGAAGTGGTGAAATTGATGTTGACGATGAACCTCGTACAGGTAGATTGAAACAGTTTCATGGCAATGAATTATAAGAAAGTTAAAATTATAAGAAACTAAATCAAACATTTCGTGACTTGTAAAATAAACAAATATGATTTTTTGGTTAATTATGCATAATGATTTTTAAATATGAATAATATATGTAATGAGTTTTAAATATATAAAAATAATATGCAGAATGGTCGTAAAAACTTCTCCGATATATGAACGTCTTGCGGCCTATCAATAAATGAAACTCCAGATATTTTTATCTGAAGCTATGCCCTCGAGGTTGTGATGTTTTAAAACAATAGAGTTCTCACGGTTACGGTTACACTGAAAATTTTTGAAATTTTCGAAAAACAAAATATTTTGTTTTCCTGTGCAAATTCATCGGGACACTGAAGAATCATAAATGGCGCTGGAACGATATACGTATGACGAAAATTACCGGCGTAAAACATTTCCAAAGAAGAGCATTGTAAAGGACCAATGACAACGCACGAGAAGGGCAGAGAAAAAAACTTTTATTGGAATTACAAGTTTTCAACGTGCCCACTTTTACAAAGGACGACGCATTGCATGCGGGTGATTGTTGAGAACAATAAGAAATTTATGCATATAACTTCACGTTTTACTGCATCTAGACAAATTTTAACAAATATCGTGGATTTGATGTGTACATCTTAGACTTCAGATAAACTCAGAACCAGAAAACCATCGGAGCGAGGTCGATAAATCGAGGTAGCTATGAAACTGCAAATTTACGGCTCAGAACACCACTTTGGATGACTCTATTTCCAAAAGCTGTCTTGGCACTTGCCGAACACATGTGGCGACGAATGGAGGAGCACCATCTTACATCCATATAATGTTATTAACAACATTTCTCTGCTGCAGTTCTAGAATTAAGTAATTCTGCAACATTGCAATATACTCAGCACTTGTGATGGAGCACGTTTTCATGTCCAGGAAGTTACCTCTTCGAAGAGATACGAACTGAGAATGAATGTGCTTGCGATTCCGCACCACGAAGTGATTTAACTTCGTATAAAGGCGTGGTGCCACATCGTGAGGATTTCGGTCAGACCAAGGAAAGCAGTTCTCGTATTTTATATTCCCATTTAAGGAGATATATGCCTCATCCGTTCGTAATATCTCCAGCAACCATCTACTATCTTCATTATATGTGATGAGCATACCTTCTTTCTTGCTCGCCTCCAGGTTGCAACATCTGTACGCTCTGAAATCGACAAGGAAACATCCGAAGAACAGGACTGTGGTTTTCGGTACATCCAAACTGCGGGCAACACTTCATGCAGTAGCAACGGATCTGCAGTGATTATATTATGCTCTTGCGCAAGAACTTCAACAGGAATGCATTGTGGTCCGGATCGCGGTCTATCACATGCGCATTTAGTTTCTTCAGATTTTTTTACTATATCACGTACAGTTTTTAAGGAACATGGGCCTTATCTTAGTTTATAATTTCGTCGATAAGCTCGCACTGCTTCGGCAGCAGTTTAAGCGTTTAGATAAAACAGCTTTATCAATTCATCTCATTGTTTCCGTGTAAGTATCATCTTGTTAGCGCGCTCGAACACATGACTGAAAAAAAAATCTTCCCACACTGCTTATTAAAGGTTTTTGCTTGTTTGTGGATCTGTTATTGGGATTTCTACTGTTTATCCCTGTGAATTATGCAAATTACGTCAATGCACCTTCCCCTCTGTCTTGTCATTGATCCTTTGCAATGCTCTCCTTTTCAAATGTTTTACGTTGGCAATTTTCATCATACGCGTATCGTTCAACGCAGTTTATGGTTTTTCAATGCGCTGATCAATTTGCACAGGAAAAAAGTTGGTGTTCCCTTTCAAATTCGTTGGTGTTACCATTAAAAGTTCAAAAAGTTTTCGTTGTAACCGTAAGCGTGTCTGTTGTTTTGAATCATCAGAATTTCGAGCTCATTCCTTCAATATCTGAAATTCCTTTTCGATGCCGGTAGGAGTTGCCGGTAGGAGTTGATATATGAAAAGATTTTTTATAATCCCCCCGTAGTTAAAATTCAGAATAAATTTCGCAGTCATTTAATATGATGTACGTAGTATGAATGCCAGCATTATATCAGTAATTTTTAAACTGATGCTTTTAACGGCTGCCAATTCAAAAGAAATAATCTGAGTTCGATTCCCTCATAACGCTTAGTTACAGTTGTGTCGCCTTCCTTTCTCTCCTTTCTCCGGTATAATATCGACTGCCCCTGAGATGCGCACTTGCAACGTTTTCTGTGATAAGAAGGCAAAATGGCCAATAAGATCAGCCGTTAACGAGCCAGTATTCAATTACTGGAGGAAATTGTTTCTTATGGCGGGTACTAGCAATTTTTGGGCTTTCCCACCGGGAAAAAAATATTCAAATCGAAGATTATAGAAAAATTTCTGATAAATGTTACCGATATTTAGATCCTTCTACAGCAGTTTTAAGGCTTTTATTAAACTTTTATTGCTTAGATATTTCTGTAACCTTATATTTAGCGAATACAAAATATCCTAAAATCGGTTGATATTTCTTAAATAATGCTGCAGAAATGGGCCATAGGATGTACTTTTATCTAAAAGATAAGATATATTTTCATATTTTTTATTCCAAGTGCAGAAGTTATGATATATTTGTTCATGAAGACGAGTCATTTTTACGAGACGAGTTACTATTTAGATCCTAGTTTATTATATATACAACTGATTTCTTATTTGGTTCTGAAAAATTAACGAATTTTTTTAAATAAATACATTTAACTAAAATGAAATAATTGAATGATAAAGTTCGTAAAAGAATGGAATCTCGTAATATAAAGATTTACGCAAAGAAAAAAAATTCTTCGTAAAAAATAACATGCCAACGGTTGATAGATCATTATCTCTACTGTATACTGTTTAGGTTATAAGGCATTTTTTCCCAACTTCCAGCATGCCTTCGTCGTGATATGATTAGCACACTCGGCGCGTATTCGAGAGGCTCAGGTTCGAGTCCCGGTGAAGGCATCGCTAATTTTTCAAGTACTTCTTCTTCAAAATACCGAATGTCTCTACGTGGCGCCCAAACTAAAAGATTGTGGATGATGTTTCTTTCCCACCAGGATTTATCGATTGAGTCCCCTAATCCCCAGTTGCTTTTTAAAAAAGGGAATATTTAAGGCATTTTGTTCCTCTTTTAGCCCGCCTTTGTAGAGTAGCGGTTAGCACAATCGGCGCATATTCGAAAGATCCAGGTTCGAGTCCCGGTGAGAGCATAGCTCATTTTTCTTTCTCCTGCATAAAAATAACGACATGCTTCTACGAATTTAATGAAACGTTACCTGTACTCATAGCATCTTTATGTAGAGGTTCAGTGTTTGGTTAAAAATATCGTAAAAATCCATTGAGAAAACGCTAAACACACTGCTAAGAATATACCTCTGAATTCATTTACTTTTATTTTAAATTTCGCAAGAACTTCGTATGTTCATTTATTTTGAAATTTTATGCTTCAGTATTAATATCTGCAATGATTAATTTTGCGTGAATCAGTTTAATAAATAAAAATAAATAAACAGTAGTACGCAATAACATCATCTCCTTCAAACCTTAATTAACATTAAATTCAATATCTCAGTAAGATTATCAAGAGAATACTGGATCAAAATTATATACTGATGTCATTCAAAATCGCCCAGAAATCAAGCTCAGTTGTAATACCTCTTAAGAGGATATTTTCATCTCTGTTTTCGGTATGTTCTCTCCCAACTTACACATCAAAAGTTATCCTTAGTCTAAAAAATATGGAAAATTTTTTTATGTGTTCAAAATTAATCGTGGTTTCTATGTTCAAATAAAGAACCAAAACCAATATATAATCTAAGTGCTAAGCATGGAATGTGAGGAAAACTAAACCATCGGAATCAAAGATAAAATTTAAGTTGTTAGATCTTTAATTCAAAGCATAGATCGCAATACAAAATTTTCATTTAAGATAGTTTCAAGCCTGTGCCTTAAGATATGAAAAGTGTAGTATGAGGAATACTGAGCGAGGTGGAACATTCGAGTACAAATAGCCTTTTAAAGGTTATGAATGTGACGAACGTGTTCTTGCATCAGAGCTACGGCTCTTAGCTTAATTACGCACAAGGGGATAATTTTATATGCTTAACTCTCGGGGAATGATTTGTAGCCGATAAATTCCACATTCCATATATAACAATTTATAATTCGTGGAGGAATATTTTGTTAACCTACACAAGATATGCAAATTCCGCAATATAAATTTCGGTGTGAATAAATTGAAATTCATATTACTACCCACCTAACTTCTATTTCCCGAATTTTTCGCATTCGGTAGAGCGTTTAATTCTTTCTCGATTATCTAACTGTATTATATTATATATACCTATAAGTAATGTTGCGTTTACTGTAGTTGTGTTAGCATTAATCGGCCGTATTAAAAAATGTGAAATTTTCGCACTCACTCATCACATATTGTTATCTGATCTGTCAGGATGGGTAGTGGTAAGTTGTGATTACCCTTTCATTCTTCAGGATGAGTCTTGCATTTTGATAAATTCTTTAATTGCTACACTAAATATTTACATATATTTACATCGTAGTTCAGGAATATTCGCCACCTCTCTCACATTCTCTCGACTCCCGAGTCTCGATTACCCTCATGCGCCCTCGATCGGCGGCTTTTCTACAATGCCATCTATCGGCTGATTACAATATGTACACGAGTTTTTTCATTATTCACTAATATTATAAATTACACTCTTAAACCTAGACTAGTGGCTAAAATTAGCAATCTTCAAATTTATTAGCATGCGCTAGATAGGCAAGAACTTAAGTTATATGTTGCTTACATGGATATTCCGCTGTCTACATGAAGTTCATTCTATATACGGAATTACTGAAGTATTGCCTACCGGGTGCGTTCCTGAATCTATGAAATTTAGGTTGTCGTGTTGCCTTTGAGGTTGTTTTCTACTAGGTGAGTTGTAAAATTTTCCTGACGAGTCTACGCAGCATCCTCTGAATCGAACGTGGTGTTGGTTTATGGCGTTTCTATATCTTCAGTTTCTGTCACGTGTAGGCGACTCCTTTGCCCTGGTGGCCTGGAATCTTCGGCCTTCCGTTTCGAGTTTTAATTTCTTTATGAAAGACTGTAAACTTCAACAAAAGTTTCAATACCGATTACTAGCTCAAGCACTGAAGCCAGGAAAGCAAATGCATAGAAAGATTGTGTTGAGCACACACTGGTATTATGGTCCGTCGCATTCGTTCACAAACTCTGTATTGTCTACAGATAAAGCCGCTTTTCTTATTTATATTTCTTATTTTTCTTGTAACAAGCAATCCTATGAATATGAAGTCTAATTTTTTATATGGTCAACTCTGAGGAACATTTCCGTAAATAAAATGCTCATTATGCTTTAATCAGTTAAACAGGAAAGGTTGCAAATGTTTACATGCAAAATTCGTGGATATATTCCAGATTGAATTTACCATAGCTCACTTGTTAGTATTTGAAAACAGGCTGATTTTGCTGAGATGTAAGTTTAAGCTGTAACATAGAATTGCTCATTTTGAGAACTAATAGTTTGAAAGTTAATAACAAAACTAAAATGTGTTTTTATTAAATATTTCTTATTCAGTAAGAAACATACTTCGCTGAATTTGTGAATAGATCGACGGAAGTGCAAATGATATAGCTGCGAAATCTGCCTCTTAAAATATGGAATTTTCTAGTGATTAACTTATTAAAGCTTAATGGATGTTTTATTGATTGTTTATATTTAATTATAATATTTGCTTTACAGACATAAATAAAAATTAGTTTTTTTGTTAAGGAACTAAACCCATAGTATTTAGATGATTCTAAATAAATTTTAAGAAGAGTTTTAAATTTTTAACAATACGCCTAAGATTAATAAAGACCGTAATCGATGATGATCATTTTATTCTTAATTTTATTGTGACATTATATTACAGTTTTAACGTAAGAGGCATGAAGTTAAATCTGAAGATTCTGAAACTTTTACAAAAATAATTAGAGATGCATTAAATTTCTTTTGTAACCGAGACATTTATTTTGAATTTTGAAACAACAGACAGGCGTGTAATCACGAATACTGGAAATAATAGATATAATCTGTATAAACAATTGCCTAATCTTTCAAGAGAAAAAGCAATCATTGAACAATATTAAAACTAGTAATCAATTGATAAACTGCCTAACATTTATGAATCAAGAGAAGAACGTGACGTAATTAAGTAAATTAGCATAATGAGTCTCTTAATACTATCTGATATGCTAATCTTCGGTTAATCATGAATTTTGAAACAAAGTTTAAATTAGATCGACTGGTATTGTATGAAAAGTATCTTTCTGAGAATATTTAATAATTTCATGCAGCTGTATTGGATTGGATTTACTGGAAACTTAGGATAATCTGTCAGTATATTTCTAACGCTATCTAAAATTTTTAAATTTAAGCAATTCGATGTAGACTTATAAAAATTTAGAAAATTAAAAGTTTGTCAAATATTTATATCTCCTTTTTACACATTTTAAGCCAAAAATATCCATTATCGAATCGATGTATACTTTGGATGTATTTAACTTATGCCATACTATTTCTAAACAATTCAAAATAATACAGAATATTTCGTGTTATAAAAATAATAATAGATAAAACTGAGAATTGTATTCCAAATCATTAGCTCTTGAGCGTTAGATCCAGCTTCTGCTGGTATTTTTATGCTAGGAATTTAGTTCAGGAGCATTACAAAACAGCGTTACAGCGTTACTTACACAGAACGTACACTGTGGGGAAGGGGAAAGAACAGTTCTATATCTCTCGTTTTACTGCGCCGACTCAAGAAATTCAACTTGCGCTTTTCATGTTTCGAAAGCGCGACTTATTTTATACATTAAATTTATATATAACTTTGCTCTAATATAGGTATTTTGACCCCAAATCAGACTTTTTCTGAAATGACATAATGATTTTTTTTCCATATTTCGATTCTACGACTCAAATTGTGCCTAAATATTAAATTTTGTAAAATTTGGTGAGAAATTTAAAAATTTATCTTGGCGCATTTTTTAGCTTGCGCCAAGAATAATTCACTTGGCGAATTCTTAATTTATAGCAACCTATTTTCCTTTCCTTTCTTTGCATTGTACACGAACGAAACAAAAGTCGTGCTTTATACTTTCAAATAATTTTAACAAAGTGCGTAAACCATATTTGGCGCTGTTATCGCTTATAACAAATATACCGAATTTCAAAACGCGCCTATATGTAAATTCACATATATCTTAGAAAATTTCGAATAAAAAACTCTTATTTTTTGCAGGTATGCTTAGAAGTACATCTACTTTAAGAAGATGGTAAAAATTTTATAGGTTTTTAATACAACATTTTTTCGAAAAATTTATAAAAATTGTTTAAAAATACACATTTTTAAAAAAAATCATAGAAAATGGGAAAATTTTATTTGTAATGAACCTAAATTTCGAAATGTGAAAGAAAGAATCGTATAAGTTTAATAAAAAAGAGATATTAATAAATATATACCAAATTCAATTAACACCGTGGAGCTAAAATTTTGAGAGCTAATGTTTTAAAAACTGCTCATGCGATTTTTACGAAACTTTGCTCTTTGGCATAATTTGAGTCGTAGAATCGAAATATGTAAAATATTGGTATGTTATTTCCGAAAAGTCCGATTTTGTGTCAAAATACCTATATTAGAACAATGCTATTTATAAATCTAATACATATCCTAAGTCGCACCTTCGAGACGTAAAAAACGCAAGTTGAATTTCTTCAATCGGCGCAGTAGAATGGAAGATATAGAACTGTACTTTTTTTTGCAGTGTACCATTGTTTCGGTTGATTTTTCTTGCATTTTTTCTTGCGTTCTTTTGGTTTTTTTCGAAAGATGTAGATTTTATACGCCGTATGATACAGTAGGCAACTATTTCAGTCCATCCACGTAATAAGAATCGGCAAAGAAACCGTCAGACCTTAGTTGTTTTATCTCTTTGACCGTATAACACCGGATGAGCACTAAATAAACCGTTCTATAAGTTAGGTTATTTGGAGATGGTTAGGAACCCTTTTGTGCTTAGAAAAGGGCCATCTGCCTAGGAAGATATGTGCCTTCGTGGAAGATTTTCTGACGGAAACTGGCTCTTATTTACGTTACGCATGGTAAATACAGCTTTTTATAAATGTTAGGAATATTTTCAGTTATTTAATATACGAAGAGTATTATAATCAGGATTATATCCACAATAGCTTAAGGGACACAATGAGTAAGTATATAAGGTTGTAGAGTGATTAGGATTTTTTTGAAGCAGGAGATATTGAAAATTGAGCAATGCCCTCGCCGGGACTCGAACTGCGGACCTCTCGAATACGCGTCGAGCGTGTTGATCACTACACGATGAAGGCATGCCAAGAAGAGGGAGAAATACCTTATATACTCCCCCTTTTTATAGGGCGACCTGGGTTTGCGGGGACCCAGACGCCAAATCCTAGTGGTGGAGAATCATCATCCACCATTTTTTTTAGTTCGGGCGCCACTGTAGAGACATTAGGATTTTTGAAAGAAGGAGAATAGAAAAATTAACAATGCTCTCGTCGGGACTCGAACCACGGACCTCTCGAATACGCGTCGAGCGTGCGGACCACTACACCACGAAGGCATGCCAAGAAAGGCGAGAGAAATACCTTATAAGGTTTCCTAATGTTATACTTACCTCATAAACGGTCAATGAGGGAGCAATATATGACTCGATAAATATCCACATGATATTATATATTGTGTGGTATTCTGTCCAGCATGGCATTTGTGCTCATGCAACAGTTTTTTTAATGTCTTTTCAATTACTGAATGTTATGGGGCAAATCTGAGGATTTGGATTCATTTTAATAAGCATGTGTTCTGTACCTCCTTATCTAATGTACCAAAAATGCAGACATATTTTATACCAATAACATAGGCTTCTTATATATATTTCCATTCAGCTGATATGAATATATCTCTGATAGCCCATTAATATATAATAATCAATATAATTTCTCTTTGCATAAATGTGGTGCTATTAAAAACCGCACAGAAGAAATGCTTTTGAATTAATACTGATGTATCCCATACTGGGATCAGAGATTGCAAAATTTTTAAATGGATGATTACTATTTCCAAACTCGTTTCGTTTCAGAGGAAGGCGTCATGCGATTAGTGAAATGGATAATACAAGCTCCTCTGCTCGCTGTTCTGCATTACACTATCCCGGACTGCCGCAAAGAACGCTGGAAGAAATTCTTTCTACTTACTTTTCTAGCCTCGATAACCTGGACAGCTATCTTTTCCTACGTAATGGTCTGGATGGTAAGTTGTATAAAAACTTTCAAATAAGAGCAGAATTACTCCTGTCGAAATTTATATTACCCGAAGAAATTGCAACTTATTAGATATCAAGACTTCTTTTTCTCACTGATACTATTACAAAAATCTGTAATTATATGAGCATGCTGTAATAATTTACTTTTACAAAATATGCAACCCTTCGGATAATTAATAATGCTAGTTTATCACGAGTGTATTTTTTCGCAGAATTTAAAAATCACAGATAGCTATAATTTCTCGAACTGTTAACCTAGTTCTTTTTTCCACGTCCGTGCATAGATATAACTTAATGACTCTACAACTTTGTAAACTTTTAGACTTTCCCTTAATTCTTTAACCTATTATTAAAATTTGTGTTACCTTTTCTGAACTCCTCGACTTCCCCCAGCATTTCTTCGCCAGGATTTGAATTTAAAATTAAGTGAGGTGAGTATTTATGCAGGTGAATCTTGGGAGTTTATTCAGAGCGTTTTCACTTGCCAGCGCACGTTTCGTTTCTGACCTTGCTATTACGCTGATACGCCTTTATAGCCATTTGAATAATTAAGTGAATAATTAATTTGAATAACTAAGCTATTAAGATAAGAATTATAAAATTATCCAAAATTATTTATGACTTTTATGCTGATTCCTGTGCTTTAACGCCTCCAACAATATCCAGTATGTGAAACATAAGGAAATTTAAAAGCCCCTCAAAGAGTTTCATTGTTGGAACAAAAATAATAATTTTCAAGTTTCAATTTTCACAATTACTGCTTACACTAATTCGCCTTCCATCTTGGTTTCCTAACAGATTCTGAAATTTTCCTCCATGGCAATCTCGTGAACGATGAAACTTCTACACCATTCTTATTCGGAAACGGTATAAAACCTTTTCCAAGTCCCTATACACTTCTTTCAGTTCAGTAGCTCCAAATTCTGATTCTACAGTTAATTTTGCCAGTAAAAATGCTTTAACAAAGTTGGACTTAGTTTCAAAGGAACTTTGTTCAGAAATAAAATCCATTACTGTAGTCTTTAAGCTGAAATGTTTTCATTTATTTACTAATGCATCTCATGATCATTATTACTTATTATTATCATTTGCCTTTACAAATATGATTATTTTATAGGTTACTCTTGCTGGATACACCCTCGGAATTCCAGATAGTATAATGGGTATAACATTTTTGGCAGCTGGTACAAGCGTGCCTGATGCTTTTGCCAGTTTAATCGTCGCCAGACAAGGTAGGACATAGCAAACTTTTTTATGATGTGGTTTATGTCATCAATAACTTTGATTAAATTTTTTCGATCAGAGAAGGCATATTATTCTGTTTAAAATATATTTCTGTAATCAGTATGTAGTATATATATTAAAAATACTTTCAATACCCACTAGAAATTGATGTGTTCCTTTATTACAGTGTTGGTTTTCAAATTCTCATTGTAGCTTATTAAAGTAGCAACAATTCAGAAGTTCGAATATAACTACATAACTTTTAATTTATTGGCATGTATTTTGTTCATAGAAGAATGAACCTTTTCTGTGTGAAGATACAAATATCACATGAAAATTAGAAGAATGACTCTTTGAAAGGAAGAAAGTCACAAAGTTGTTCCACTCACAGCCAGTCAGTTTAACTTTGACGGTAATCTTTAAACCGGTTATCGCATTTAAAGACGCTTGAGGCTAGGAACAACTTTTCCAAGAAACGAGCTTCGTTTTCTCTTACCATTGGAGAATTCATAACCTAAACTTGTTTTTGCTGGGACCGATGTCCTGACCTGCTACGCGAGACATTTTGCATTTAAAATGAAAATGTTTCGCTTAAAACTGCATTTTACTTGGGTTTTCCCAAGAATTGGTTTTCACATAAGTCAACCAATCAGATACCTTAAAGCGAAAGATTGCGGAAAATTTTCATTCGACGTGCTTTTGAGGGTAGGTAGTAGATGCGATATCGATTTAATTCGCCCATTTACTTTTTATCTCTAAATTCACTGTGGTATTTGCGAACAAATTTATGCTGAATAAAAATAATAATTTAATAATTTTAATAATTTAATAAATTTCATATTGGTTTCAGTAACAGTCACAAAACTTCAATTCACTGACATTCACTTATTTATTTACTGGTAGAATGAAATTCTTCGAGTAATATACAGGATTTTAACAATTAACTTATTTCTCGTAATTCCAGTTATTTAAAAATTTTTTTAAATCTTCGAAGTTCTAAAGCACGTGTCTGGTATAGTGTGTTTCTGTTACTGCATTTTTTTATGATCTCGCAAATGCTGGATCTGTAATATCTGATGAAGATCAAGTTGTAAGAGGAAAAAAATTACTTAGAATCTATGAGAAAATGAAGCTAAGTCAAAATAATGAAAAAATTATATTTTTTGTAGAATTTTGCAAATATTGGCTTTATATTTTCTACTTGTAAATAAAAAAACCAGCACGCAACATGCTACTAGCATACATGCAGACGAAAGCATGTGCCTAAGTAATTACAATGGCCCACTCAGACTAAGCATCCCGATTTAAAAAATCTATTTCTTGAATTTTCAAAAGATATCTGGACGTGTTGAAAATGTCGAAAACAAAACTTTTGCATTTAGCCAAGATCAGCGGAAACGCTATGCATGTTTCATATCTGATTAGCTATCTAATTGTGAAAACTGCTAAGTCGCACATCAAAACTTAGGTAAAAAGACTTTAAAGAAAGTCTAAACACTACTACTGAAAAGTAATACAGTAATTTGCAGAATTGATGAAATGTCCCAGCAGGAAAAAGCAAAGGCTTAAGAAGTTACCGAAAGTAAATTTCTATCGCTACAGTCGGACAAATGTACTGATAGAAGGTTTGTCCTAGCTGTTTGTTTTCATAGTTATATGTGGAACAACGAATCTCATGAAGATATGTTATTTTGTGAACCAATTATTCGAGGAATTAGAAAAAAATATGTTCGGGACTCCCAGCACTTATAAAATCTAAAGATTTAGGTTGGATAAAATGTGTCTTAATATGTACAGAGGGTGCACGAGCTATTCGCAGTAAAAAAGGCATTGTTGTGCCTCAATGGTTTGCAAGTTCAAATTTCACTATGGACTCACTGCAACATTCAAAGAAATGCACTGATATCCAAATCTATGCCAAATAACTTAAAAATTGTTTTGAATATTATTATTAAAATAGCGAAATAAATAAAATCAAAACCGTTGTAAACGCGCTTATTTGGAAAGCTTTGCAAGTGAAAGGAAGTAACGTTGCGCTACTTGAAATTTATTTTGAAGCCCACGTGGTTTATATAAATATTTTGTAATATATTTATAGGTGCTGACATTCATAGAGAAAGACAGGGGCTTGTAGACTTCTAGATATTTATAAAATTTTATTTAGTGTCTTCGTATCGAATTTTATTTAAAATTACTCTGTGTGCCTCCCCCCTATTTAGGTCTGTACATTTCGTCACTGCTAATTGTGTACTGCTGGTTTATGCTTATAATTATTAGTTTTTATGGAAATTTGATCTACAGTTCTATTTTTGTGTATTGTTTTTGATGGAGATTCTGTATATAGATACTCGTTCTATGTATGGATATTCCACTATGGTATAATTCTATTGCTTTTGTTTATGGGTTTTTGTCTACTGTTTTGTGCAGTGATTTTTCCAATGGGTACCTGTATTAGTCTGTAGACTTTTGTATACTGTGATTTATATACAAAGCTTACAGACATTTGGCCTATGGATATCCACACAGGTCTGAATTTTATGGGTTTTTACAGGGATTTTGTTTATAATACCCATATGTTCTACATGTTTCTGTTTATGGGTTTTTACGGGGATTTGGCCTCTGGGTACCCGTACAACTGTACTGGTTTCCTTCTTTGGGTTTCTACGGGAATTTGGCCTACGGGTAACGGCACAGTTATACGGGTTTCAGTCTGTGGGTTTATACGGGAATTCGGCCTACAGGTACCCTTAGGGCAATCCCCCGTAAAAAAATTTATGGGTTTCTACGGGCATTTTTAGCAGCGACGTATTAAACAAATATATTCATCCAAACTTAATGAATTAAATTTATATTTACAATGTATGGGAGATATACTAGTATATATACTTGCAAATCATAACATAATACGAAGATTCATGAAAAAAACTGCTTTTATGGAAAAATAACATCGATGATGACAAATTTCAGAGTTTTAGAAGCATTTAAAATGTTTATAACCGAAAATAATATGAACGTTTCTGATAGCGTCATTGCCGAGATCTCAAAATGTTTGAATGTTCTGAAAGAAAATTTTAATTTTTACTTTCTGAAGAAAAGAAAAATTGGCAAGAAAAGAAATTAATTAGACGTCTGTTATGAATTCATTCCCGACGTT
>KK120691.1:4635-56554 GCA_000611955.2 Stegodyphus mimosarum | reverse complement strand
CCTGCCTCTCGAATTATTTGCTCCTGCCTCTCCGACTTGAGCGTTCTGCCTCTCGAGTTATTTGATAACTTCAGTTTTGCAAGAGCGAAGGTGTTAAGCCTAATAATACCGAAGGCGTGTGCTTAATAATTATGTTTGTAAACATTGTATTATATGTAAATAAATTTATGTGTATTAAGCGGAATAATCACTGCCTCTGGATTTTATGCTCATATAGAAGGATAATGAATGGTAACCTAAATAATTATCACAGCATCCTTTCCAGAGCAGTATTATCGGCCTTTTCGAAAGTGCGCTACTAAAACTAAATTTTAATCTTAATAAATTGACACAATTTTGATTATCTGCCCAATAACCTCGTCCAGCTCTTTCTGCTGAAGCGCTGAAAATGTAACTTCCTTTTACATTTTCACACTTTGTGAAGTTAGATTTTCGGCTATGATAAGAATTTAACCAAGTAACGCAACAAGCTGCAATTGAACTCCTTGTGTATGGAAATTACTCGAATTGATCTATACCTCAATGCCGTCAACAGCAGCAATCGAAAACAAGCGCACTCTTCAGACAGGCCCCTTATTAGATATATTTTTTGCAAAGCTATCTTTAATAATAAATCTTTTTTTCTTAACAAAAATTTATTTTTGACCCATAAAACTTTTTTTCCGAAAGAACGTGTGTTGCTCGTTTCTGAAAAAAAATTCAGTTCTCCTAGAATGAAATGGGCCTTTATAAATTCGGTTTCTGAAAAGTTGTTACAGTGTTTAAAAGTTTGAAAACTTTTAAACACTGCAACCAGTCTGGGCTATCAAAATGGCTAATGCCGATAACTAATATAATAGAACTGGGGATAGAAAAGTACTATAGCGAATATCGCTGCCAAAAGCGCCTTATCTAAAACTTTCAAAAACTCCACTTTAACACCTTTGCATTGTAATGACAGCTAACGAAAAGCAAAAGTGATAATGCAGATCTAAATCATAAGAAAATGAGTTAATTTAACATAAAATGTACTCTGCATTAGTAATAGCGGTAATTGCTAAACAAAAACAAAAAGTAATCTTTGAAATTCCTTTAATTATACATTAATTTTATCTTAAGCTTTAATTGACCTGAAAACAGGAATGCTCAGACTTAACTTCGGATTGCGTATAAAATATCAGACGCCTTTTATTAAATATGGTAATATGTGTTAATGGTATTAAATCTATTCAGCAGCACAAACCTTAAAATTCTCAACTTTCAAGCTGATGTTACTATTTAACCAAATGTGTTTCATTACGACAGATACTATGTTACCACTTCTCGATGTCAAAAATTCGGAATTATTTAGCAGCTGGATTAAATTTATAAAAATATGTAATAATTTTGAAAATCATTAAATTAATGGTGAAGAGTTTATTGAAATGCAACAAAATCAACTCGAAAACAAAAGATTTTTAGAAAATTCGGTGTAATTGTTGATCGATTCACAAATAAATCCACTGTTCCGTTTCTCCTCTTAACAAGGATCCATTTCACGAGTTATCTAAGCCTGTCATTTTATCAAACTATAGTATCTATTTTGTGGTAAAGCAGCCGAGTGACTTTATGTATATATAAAGAGAGGAAAAGAGGGTGAAATCCATCCATCTTTTGTAGACTCTATAACAGGGGCACCAGTAAAGAAAGATAACATTGTTGTTCTTCATCCGAGCAAGCGACATCCGATTCTTCTTCTTTACTTAAAAATAATGTGACAGGAAATTTTGTAGCATATATAAGGCATGCAAAGCTTTTCGGGAATATTTGATTTATCCCTTAACCGTAGCTAAATGGTACCAGAAACTGTTTCATTAATGCCTGCATAATTTAAGCTACATGACTTCGTAAGCTAAACCTAAAAAAAATTTTAATGTCTATTATCTGCAGCTTCGTTTAAGTTTGAAAATCTAAAATTAAAATACATAAAAAATAAATGAATCATAGTGTGTAAATTATTCTTTATGAACTGCAGCGTAAAAGTATTTCGTTTGTCTACAAGAATGTTCTCGAATTCTCTAAAAATTCAACCTACAATTTATGCAGGATGTTTAAAGAAATTAGCGTACATTGTAAATTCTTAAATATTAATGCTAGATATATATACTTCCATTATTCTATTCATAAAGTCAGATAAAGAAGATAATTTCTTGGAAACACTTTTAGTATTCACTGCGTGTCGGGAGATTCTGTGAATAAAAAATCTTAACTTTTATACACTCACGTTTGTGAAAATTGCAACACCATGAAGGACTTACGCGAGTGAGCTGAAATTTTCAGGAAATGCAAAGTAGCGCATGATATGCAAATGATTAGAATTGCAAATCCGTAGCGCATGCGTATGCTGAGCAGCGCCCTCTGAACGGCTGATGGATCCGAATAAATAGACGGCTGTAGCGAGGCGTGTATGGTTATCGGTGGTTATCTGCTAGTGGTAAACGTTAACTCAATCTGTACTTATGCCTCGTCGACAAAAGAGAGCGAGATTTGAACAACTTACAGAGTTTGAACGAGGGAGAATCATCGGCCTTCGTGAAGCTGGATTGTCGTATCGTGCAGTAGCCTCTCGTGTGCAGCGTAACAGCAGCACAGTGATGCGCGTTTGGAAGCAGTGGACGGACGAGTGTCGGACAACTCGGAAATCCGGGAGTGGACCCCGAAATGTGACGTCAGCTCGCGATGATAGACACCTGGTCCGCATGGCGCGGACGGACCGTACAGCTTCCTCTAGACAATTGGCAGCACTGTGGTCAATAGCTACAGGTGTTTCATTGTGTGCTTCATCAATTCGTAGACGTCTGCTGCAGTGTGGACTGCGCGCACGGACTCCTTTATACAGGATCCCCCTAACGCACGACCATCGCCGCCTGCGGCTACAATGGGCCAATCAGCATAGAGACTGGCGTGCTGATTGGCAGCATGTCGTGTTTTCTGACGAATCCCGCTTTAATTTGTGGTACCATGATGGCCGCATTCGTGTCAGACGCTATGCCGGTGAACGCCACCTTCCGGAGTGCATTATCGAACGCCACAGTGGACGAACACCCGGAGTTATGGTCTGGGGCGCCATAGCATATCATAGACGATCTCAATTGCTACGAATTGTGGGCAATCTGAACAGCAACCGGTATATCCGTGAAGTTCTACAGCCCGAAGCTGTTCCCTTCCTTCAAAGCTTGCCAGGCGCTGTATTTCAACAGGACAATGCCCGCCCTCATACTGCTCGGATTGTTAAATCCTTCTTTGCAGCGCAGCAGGTACAGCTTCTTCCTTGGCCTGCGTGTTCCCCGGATATGTCGCCAATTGAACATGTGTGGGATGTCATTGGTCGGCGTCTTGCTCGTGATCCTCGTCCTGTTGCGTCTGCAGACGAACTTTGGGTACGCGTACAAACGATATGGAATGCTCTTCCTCAGTCAGACATTCAAACTTTGTTTGACTCCATGCCACGTCGTGTAGCAGCACTTATTGCGGCGCGTGGTGGCCACACAAAATACTGATTCTGATCTCTTGTTCTTGTTTGTTTGCTTTGAACATTTAATCATTTATTTGTACCACTACCACTCAACTGTGTACTAAATTGCATTCAATTATGACGATTCCTTCTTGGTGTTGCAATTTTCACAAACGTGAGTGTATGATATTCGTAAATTAGTATCTTTTATTAAGCCGTTTCGTTAACACTTTCGGTAAATTTATGGAGAAGATATGAAATAAAAACTGCTTATTTCAGCGATTAGTGACTCCGAGCTGCATGAAAAGCATTCTTTGTTAGCTTTATAGATGGTCCGAAGGAGCTATTAATTGCTGGTATCTCCTCGAATTGTTATAGAATCGTTCTTTCGCTAGTGTCAACACAATTTTTAAAAGATTGTAAAGACATTAGGATTTTTGTCGCTGAGAGACGTGAAAAATGAGCAATGCCCTCGCCGGAACTCGAACCTCGGACCTCTCAAATGCTCGCCTAGTGTGCTGACCATTACACCACGAAGGCATGCCAAAACGGCGGGAGATTATTTGTATTATTTTTGATAAACCTTAAAAAGAATATGCCAATATTTAAGCAAATAAATCTTGTGACAACTATCTTCAAAACTTCGGCATAAATACCAAATCTGCGCAAAAAACAAGAACTGCGCAAAAAAAAAAAAGAAAGAAAGTGGAAAATCTATATCTTTCGTTCTACTAGGCTGATTGACAAAATTCATATTGCGTTTTTCATGTCTCGAAAACGCGACTTTGGATATACAGGGCGTTTAAAGTCCCGAACCCATTTTGATGTTTAATAACTCATAAAATAATGAAGATATAAACAAACTTATAACGTTTATTGATGGAATAGCTTATATATTGTCCTTTTCAGATCTGAATATCTTTACTTTTGTAAATATCGTTTGCGCGTGTGGTTAATTTCAGATAATTTCTTTTTCCACTCTAAATATCTACTTTTCTAAATATCGTCTGCTTATTAATTGCATTTTTCTCTCTTTTGTTCTCAGCAACTATTGCCTATTATTATAGGCCTAGGAGGATGGCCTTTGCAGCAGATATGCTAAGGAGGATAGAAGAGGATGCTGAATTTCTGAAGCGCATAATGTTCTCCGACGAAGCATCCTTTTATCTTTCTGGCATTGTTAATGGCCATAATATGCGCATATGGGGATCTGAAAACACCAATGAATACCGTGAGGCACAATGGGATTCCCCAAAGTTTAATGTGTGGTGTGGACTAATGCACGACCGAGTCATTGGGCCTTTCTTTTTTACAGAAAAGACGGTCTCATCAGTCCTACACTTAGACATGTTGGAAAAATTCGTATTTCCACAACTAGAAGAGCTTCAGCCACATGTCTTTTTGCAACAAGATGGTGCACCACCTCATTGAGGTACCATCGTTCGTAGTTCTTTGAATGACCATTTTACAGGAAGATGGATTGGGCGAGGAGGTCCAATTCCTTGGCCACCCAGATCACCTGATATAACACCGCTGGACGCTTTCCTTTGGGGATTTGTAAAGGACATAATTTAAAGGAGGAGAGTGTCGAACATGGATGACCTAAAAGCCAGAATTACAACCGCAATAGCCTCTGTGGATGCCGACATGCTTGCCGGTACCTGGCGTGAAATTGAATATCGACTTGATAGTCTCCGTGCGACAAAGGGGACACAAGTGGAAGTTCATTGACAAGGGTCCTGAAACTCTTTGAGTCTATCTAACCATTTATGTTATTAATTTTAATCTATCTTTATTATTTTATGAGTTATTAAACATCAAAATGGGTCCGGGACTTTATAAACACCCTGTATATTAAATTCAAATATAGCGTTATTCTATTATAGGTATTTTGACATAAAATCGGACTTTTTCTGATATGACATACCAATTTTTTCCATATTTCGATTCTACAACTCACATCATGCCAAACTAACAAATTTTGTAAAAATCGCACGATTAGTTTTTTAAAAAAATAGCTCTCAAAATTTTAGCTCCTCCATGTTAATTGAATTTGATATATATGTATTAATATCTCTTTTTTTATTAAAGTTTCGTAATTCTTTCTTTCACAGTTCGATATTTAGGTTCATTCCAAATAAAATTCGCCTATTTTTTATGATTTATTTTTAAAATTTATATTTTAAAATAATTTTGATAAAGTTTTCGAAAAACATTTTGACTTATAATCCATAAAATTTTTACCATCATCTTAAAGTACAGGATGGTTATAATTAAAGTGACTTTATTCAGATTCCTGTAGAACCCGTTCTGCTTGTCGGATTTTGATGAAACTTGGGATATGCTATATGGACTATGGGAAAAGGTATCTCCAATAAAAAGATAGATCAAATTTTGAACTTCAGATGGCAATTTTCCAAAATTCCTTTGCAAATTAGTCAAACCTACAAAGAGACTTGCAGCCAGAGCCAGAAAATCATTCTGCTTGGGTTTGTCAACGTTAATCATGCGCTTACAGAAGGAAGATTGAGCTTTACTGGTAAAACTGATTTATCAGACCACTGTCTTCATGCAAGATGGAGTAATTCCCCAAAATGGGCGCCAAGTCAAAGAACTGCTTTGTGCTAACTTTGGCGAGAATCGTGTAATATCCAAAGCTTTTGCGCTCCTAGCCTCCTCGTTCACCCGACTTAAATCCCTGTGATTTCTAGATGTGAGGATTCCTAAAAGAAAGTGTTTATGGAGGAGGAATTATGACTTTATCTGAGTTGAAAGCCAGCATTACCCGCCATCTGGCTGAAATTCCTCGAGAGTTACTTCACGCTACCTTTGAACACACTATAATGCGCTTTCAACACGTAATTGATGTCAATGGAACGCACATTGAGCACATTCTGTAATTGAATGAATTTTAATGATTCTGACAAATTTTTTGTCCTTCTTTAGGCGCCACAATTTTCCCTGGTGGTCAAAATTTGAACTATTTGTTTTTGTAAAATTCGTTTCCCCATGGTCCATATAACATATATACTAAATTTCATCAAAATTTAATAAGTAGAACGGGTTCTAGAGTGGTCTCAATACGGTCACTTTAATTATAACCACCCTGTAGATGTATTGCTAAGCATACCTGAAGAAAATTAGAGTTTTTTATTCGAAATTTCTTAAGATAACGTGATATTTGCGCACTTTGAAATTTGACATATTTTTTATAAGCGATTATAACACAAATGTGGTTCGTTCTTTGTTAAAACTATTTGAAAGAATGAAAGATAACTTTTTTCCGCTCTATTGCAATGAAAAAAAGTAAAGTAAAACAGGTTGCTATAAATTAAGAAGTTCGCCAAGTAAATTATTTTTGGCTACTGAAAAAAATACGCCAAGATAAATTTTTGAATTTTTCCATAAATTTCGCACCACATTTTACAAAATTTAATATTTAGGCATAATCTGAGTCGTAGAATCGAAATATGGAAAACAATTGGCATGTTATTTCAGAAAAGTCCGATTTTGTGTCAAAATGCTTATATTAAAACAATGCTGTACATAAATCTAATATATATCCTAAGTCGTGCTTTCGAGACATGAAAAAAGCAATTTGAATCTCGTGAATTGACCTAGTAAAACAAGAGAGGATATAGAACTGTCTTTTTTTTTTTCGCAGTGTACATTCAAATGGTAATTTAATGAACTTTGTATATTCAGATCTAATGCGTATGAAAGTTTTCTCTAAGTTGTATATTTTACTTTATGTGACATTTTAATAAACACTATTTCTGTACATTAAAAACTATACTGTTTTTAACATTTTTAATTTTTAGTGCATAAAGGTAACAGATTCCA
Source organism: Stegodyphus mimosarum (assembly GCA_000611955.2). Lineage (NCBI taxonomy): Eukaryota > Metazoa > Arthropoda > Arachnida > Araneae > Eresidae > Stegodyphus > Stegodyphus mimosarum. Next base: position 49,239 of record KK120691.1, on the reverse strand, counting down.
TTACCAGAAACATCTGAATAATAAATACATCCTGCATTATACCTTCGTAAATATATCCTGAATGCTAAATTTATAAAGCATTCGAGATAAATAACTTTTTATGTAGGATAAGGCATTATTTTATTAAATTCAGCTAATTATTGTAATATTTTGTAAATACTACCTTACGATTATCAAAACAGTACCTCCCCCATAGTCTAATTGCATTGAATATTTTAAGCTATGTTAAATTTTTCTTACCTTTACAAAACATTTTAGTATTGCAAACACCTTGGAAAAGATGTCAACTTCTGACTAAAATAGATATTAAAATAAGAATAGTATCTAACAATTACAGTACTATTATGAACACCTCGTTTAATAACGAGACTTATAATATTCCCTCGTTTAATAACGAGAGTTCTAATTTTTCTTCTCACCAATTTAATTTAATAGAAAGTCACTTCGGAAAACTTATTGCAAAATTTATCTAAAATTTAATGTATGAGATTTTTGTGAAGTCTTTTTAATAAATAAAGTGCATAACTTTGTAAAACGTTTTATTTCCTCCATCCACAGATTAGACCTAAAGAGAACTTCATCTGATTTGATGTTTAAAGGAAATTTTAGCTAATTCATCTTTGATGAAGCTATTTATAAATGCAACAGTTTTGCTTTTATTAGTCAGGGGATTCTTCGTGAGAATTTGCCTATTTCCTCGCCTATAGCGTAGGAGCCACTTTCTCTAAGCAAATTCCTTTACAAAAGCAACTCAACAAATACAATAATTCTCAGTTATTTTGCAGTATGTAATTAATTATCCAGCAAATCACACTTCTGTTTGCAATAATTAAATATACAGCATAAGCAGATAGTGCTCAAACACCCACGAATTCCTTGCTATAATCTGCCAAAATATCTAGTCACATCTATACGCTGTGGCACGCACGAGATAAATATAATAGTACTAATAAAAAGTGAGGTCTTGAACCTAAATTAACTTAGTACTTCCTTATTAAAGCGGCCGTTGCACTTAGTGGCCAAAACTGGGAAATATAACCGCCCAAGTTGCAACGTGAAATTTTCAAATATCGCCAGGACTTATTGAGGGTGTAAAATGAGGAAGCATCATTAATGTTTATAATTAGTTATTTTAATATAGCATTTAGAATAATAAGACCTCTTTTCAATGAAAAATAGATGCTCACGTATTAGACCAATGGCTTCAATAAAGTTCCGCTAATTTTCAGAATGAGCAAAACTCTAGCAGCTATGCAAATTATAGCCTCTCAGCAATTCTTCAATTTTAGCAAGCAATACCTCACATTTCGTGTGTATTCTGTATTCTTTTTGTTGTATTCTGAGTTTCAATGATCTTTGATAGGCAAATCCTAATATTTTTGGCCAACTCATTTTTACAATATCCGCTTGCGGAAATCACCTGCAATGGAAGAAACTTAGGCAACATTTCTTCAGTAAAGTAATAGTTTGCCACAAAATCCCTAAACAAAAACGATTGCTTTGAATCTCTTCTTAAAGCAACAGCCACCAAATTTCCTCCAGAATAAAAGATACAATAGCGCGCTGTTAAGCAGATTTATTGGATGTTTTCGGGATAAATACTAAATTAAAAGGTAAAATATGTATGTAATAAATAATTTTCCTAAATTATAAGTCATTATTCTTTTCTTTCCCAAAAATTCGCCAAATCACATAGAAATGGTTGCGTTCATATGGATCCTTGTATTCGCTTTGAAATGTAGTAAATACATATTGCCTAGTGTAATTTATAGTTACCACTACTAAAAATATTTTAAACATCCAAATTCGGGCAAGTTGTTAATAATAATGTAATCATGAAGCATGAAAACAAAAAATTACGATTTTAGCCTGAGACTTTAAATTATTCTTGAATGGTTATGAAAAATCAAAATTACTTTCACTTAATTTCCTCCATGCTATGTTTAGCACGTCCACAGAGACTCTTAACCTGCAGAGGAGAAAACTTTTCTGATACATATTTTTGCTTTCCAGGTCAAGGGGACATGGCTGTTTCGAACAGTCTCGGCAGCAACATCTTTGACATTCTGATTGGTTTAGCCTTCCCGTGGTTCATACAAACAGCGTGCATTGATCCTGGATCTATTGTAAGTAGCTTTTGCATTGTTATAAAAAAATTAGATCAAATTAGTTTTATAATAATTTACTAAATGAGTTTTATTTCAATGTAATAATTTATCAGAAATTTAACTTAATTTTATCGTAAAACTCTTTAATGAGCAAAATGTATCATTACACAGCATGAAATATTCTCGTACATCTAAGTTTCAGTCTATTTATGTGCATTATATTTTCCCCCTTGTTTAACAAATTCTGTTATAAAGAAATTGTATTTAATATCCATGTTGAGAACTCTCTTTTAAGATGTTACCTTAATTAATCGTTGTAGATATATATACATTCTGATTTGCAAGTTTGGTGACATTTATACAGTGGGAAACAAATGATATTTGTTAATGCCCAAGCGGCAAAAATATGTGAAATCATAGTAATATGAATAAAGTAGTAAGTAGTCGGTATTAAATTATTCGAAGCATTTGAGAAACGTTGTGAATCAATCCCTCCCCCCCTCCAAAAAATCATTTTGTGCAATAATACGTTGTAGAATGAATCTAACGTTAAAAGAATGTTGTTGCTGAGGCTAATCCTCATGGTATGACCATAATCTATGTAAAGTCTACGAATCTTGTCATAGCTTTCTCAGTTTCACCCAGTTTTGACGAAGACACACCGAAAGCCAGCTCTAAGGATCTTCTGTCAACATTTTCAAACCACCAACCTCATGACAATATTTTAAATTCCTTCACGCCACGAAGACATTAAACATTTACAAACATCCGTGACCTCTCTGAGATTCAAATCTATATACAAGTTATGACATTCAGCATCACTAGCAACGCTACTGAAAAGGCTAGCATATTAACTCTGTAGAAGTTTCGAATGGCTTTTCATTAGAGCTGCTTAATATTGAAATGTTGGCATAAATAATTTCTTTATAGGGACTACTGAATTTGCACTCAGAAGTGCAAAATTGACTTAGATGAAAAGCATTCTGAAATGTTAGAGAATCTTCATAGATTATTAGTGAAGCTGTCAGGACTGAGTGCTCTGTGCATATTCTTGGCAAACATCTTTGTGAAACTCCTTAAAGTCCTGATCTGGAACAGGGAGCTGAAGGCAGCTATGTTCTGGTGGTAGATACTGTGATTAAGTGGTAGAATAACTGCACTTGAAAGGGATTTAAAATCCTCTTTTATTAAATCAATATTATTTACAAATCACTTCCCAACTCGGGAGGGATACAGAAAGTAAAAGACCACACTTGTGTCTAAAATGAACAATCAGATAAATTTAAAACTAAAGCTAAATAGAAATTAATTTACTCTTTGCTCACAGAGCTATACGCGGAGTTGGCCTCTGACTAAATGGTGCGTAGCAAGATTTACTAATACTGACGCACTTGGATTTATTTCAATAAGCAAGCACTATGGCTTAGGATTTAACTGCTAGCTGGTCAGGCGAACGTCGAATAGAATGACCGTGATCTGAGACTAAAAGCTCTCTCACACTGAGAGGTTTCTACCTCTCGTTTAAATAGTCGTTGGCTCCACTTCAAATTAGCATAAAGCTGAAAACGCGCACTTATTCTAACGGGAAGTTGAAACTGAGAAGAGATAGAAAGATTTAAATTAAAGTAAAACTTTGTTAGTTTAACTAAAACCTTACAAAGCTAACTGAGACAGGAAGAAAAAACTGTACGAGTTAAAACAAAACTCGTGAAAGGAAGTTACGTAGAGGTAAAATGTAATTGAGAAAATAGTTTCCTTTTCAAGCCATCCAAAAATCAAATGATAGAAATATGTTGTTACGAAATGTCCAACTGCGGTAAGATAGCTTCCCTGCAAAGCGGGTTTAGGGCTGCCAGAAAATGGCAAGGAAAGGCAGGGTTGCCATATTTTGTGTGAAATTGCCCATTTGGCGACAAATTTGGCGGTATACCGTAGACGGATAGAGAAATTCTAGAACGAATTCTTACCGGTTTGGCCCAGAATGTTCTTGAAGGCAGGCCAAAACGCTATATAAACCCTGCCTGTACCCGTAGTAGTAGTCTAGTGCCGAGTTTATAGTCAGTGTCTCATCAGTGTTTCGCCAGTTAGTGTATCGAGAGTGCGCATCGTTGAGATTATCGACTGTATCGTCGAGTGCATCGCGAGTTGTAGCATGGAAAATATCGAGAGTACATTGAGTTCAGAGAACGACCGAACCGAGTCGGGAACCATACTCTAGTGCTTTGCCGTGAAGCTGTCTTCACGGTTGTGTCCTGAAGGCTGTGTTGCTGATTGTTTCAGCGTGTTTGCCGCAGTTTTTCGACGACTGTAAACGTGTATATGGAGCTTTCCTGAATAATACTGGCTAAATAAATTGTATTTTGATTCTTCATCAAATGTTGTCGTTAATCACTCCAAATCCACGAACCCGTAAAAATGCAACAATACGTTTTATTATAAAATATTTTATCAAAAACTTTACTTAACTTCGCATGCCTTTGTGGTGTAGTGGTCAGCACACTCGATGCGTATTCCAGAGGTCCATGGTTCGAGTCCCTGTTCGGGCGCCAAATAAAGGGTTTTTGCTTGTTTAATTCCAAAGTTCTGTCTTAAAACCCCATGAACACTAACTAGCGAATAATAGATTAAGTGTGTGAACAAAACACGTAAGACTTAAGATGGGTTCACAACCCTTTATTTTCAGAATATTTACAATCAGTTTCTGCTTGGAACTTTACACAAAGCCTCCACTCGGGCTTCAACTTAAATAATAATAAACTTAAATTAAACTAAACTAGCTTAACTAAGCTATCTGAAATGTGTAGCCGAAGCTATCACAAATCTAATTAGCTGGCCCATAAGTATTAATTTAATCGGCGAAGCCAAGCAAGAGCGTAAGGTATGGCCGAGCGTAGTAACTAAGAGAGAACGTAGCCAAACGCGCGCTAGTCAGGGAATCAGATTCCCTCTCTAGAAGTCGGTGAAGTATCGACTTAAATAGTACTCTTTCTCATTTGCATTTACTGCATTTCTGAATTTACATTCTGGCAGGAAATTGTAAGCTGAAATTAGAATAAGATAGGAAAGATACAAAACTTAAAATAACTGTTAATAAACTTAGGATAAATCTTACAAACTCAAAATAAATGCAGTAAGTGAAAGAATATCAAAAAATGATTTGAAAATCTGTAAGTAAGCAGAGGTTAAAATGCGTTAAATGGTTAAAGTTTCTGTCTTCAGTTTCTCGTACACATCCACTGACAAGCAAAACAAATCAAATAAAATTAGTGGAATTCCCGAGTTTTTTCCCTTGGGTGGAACTCCGAAGTTTTGAGAAAGAACTCATTTACTGAAGAATTTAAGGCAAATTTAAATACTTTAGAAAAAAGGAAAATACTCCAAATTTCAACCTCAAAATTTTATTATATTTTAGTCAAAAATGAAGATTATTTCGTTATGGTCTGAAGCGATACGTTGCATCTAGAACTCAGCAAGCTTTTTTTATCGAAATAAGAATAGATAAATACGGATATTTGAATGCATTAAAAGTAAATTCCAAGTTAATTAATAAAAAAGTCGAGATTTTTAGAATTGTGTTTCTTTGAAAAGGATAATGACTCGAATCACTTCGTCTGCCCCGAGAAATCTTATTATAATAAAGCCAAAAAAATACGTTAATGACTAAACTTTTAAGCAAATATGGAAATATATAGATGAAGTTTAAGACCTTAGGATGATAACTTAAGATCAAAAGTAGCTTTACAAAGCATTAAAATATGAGTTACGAACAGAAATAAGAAAAATATTTTTTTTCTCACTGTTTACCTATTTTTTTAAACTTAAAAAAAGTCAGGATATGTCATTTTTTAAATTAAATTTTAAAGCCTGAATTTGCTTTCTTAATGCCAAAGACAGCTTTTAGATGCTGTTCATTGCACTGCGATAATAAGCGATTTTTTTGTGTACTATATATATTTTGATTAATTTCTAAATATTTTTTGTATTAATATAGTTTTAGACTCTAACCATATGTCAAACCAAACTTTACGTACAAATTTCCTTAAATACGTTTTAGCCAAAGTTACCAGACATTCCATATTGTATGCGACAGTCCTAAATTTGAGTGTAATGACCCATTTAAGGATATGACTCGGCTAATGACATTCTATTTCCGTGAACTTGGCACCTTTGCAAGGAAATTTTGCTTTTGATTTCCAGAAAACGTCGAACAAACAATTGGACTTGATTCACATAGCTTTACCCAACTGAAACGATGGGTTACAGTTTGCTCAGATACATACATAGATATTCTTTCTTGGGCCATAACAGAAATGGCATACATTGTGGTTAGTCGTGGAGCTTCGTCAGAAAGTAGAAATTACTGCAAAATACCCATCAAAGAGCAAACAAGAAAAACAACAAATATCAAAAGGTAACAAATTGATTCAGTGACATATTGCGTTTAAAAAACGTAAAACTCACAGGACTAGAACACCTCTTTTTACGGTGATCAGTTCAGGCAAGGCAGGGACTCGTAATGGTACCTTCAAATCTAACTCGGACTCTGTGATCACTAGACTTTTTTTAAGATTACTTCTGGGAAGTTGGACGTTATTATTATATGGATATGGACTGCTCGACAGCAACAATGTATTGTAGGGCATGTGCTTCATTTCCCCTTGCCGCACAGGCGCAGGTTACTTTAGGCGCGTACAAAGATTCTTCTGAGCAACCTAATACAGTAGACCAGAAATTTGCCATGATTGGAGTAAGCTTGTAACAAGAAGTGGTCGTACTTAATCCTATTGAGATTAATCTTCGGGAAGATGTCAAACGTGAAACGTCCTGTGCCGAATTTGCTCCAGAAACACTTATTTCAGAAAGAGATTTGTTGTTATTGTTGCTGTTGCTAATGCTCACTTATCTGACGTATAGTCAGCCCAAGCCCACGAAATTCCTCATGACAAGAAGCGCGAGTTTACGCCTGTCATTGACCACAGCGTTGAGCACCGTATATATAGCAGGGCGGTTTAGCTCGTTCCTCCCCCAATTTGATGGAGAGCACCCCGAAGAAGGACGTGTCCGAGGGTTTCCCACCTTTTAACAACTTCTCAAGAGGACTTTCGGCTCGCCGCATATTTAGAGTGCCCCCATTCCGCACGCACACTATACATTTGCAAACATCCATGCCTTCTCCGGGATTCGAAGCGGAGCCCTTTGGCACGGCAGTCAGCGACGCTAAACACTCTTCCTGTTGGGTTGCAAGAAATTTGTATGAAGTCTTTATATGATTTTTGGCTACGTCTCCCGAAGCTGGAACCTCTATGCTTACAGTCGGTAAGGATGTTGCCAACTGGGCTAGCTCGTCAGATCGCTCGTTTTCTGTTATCCCGGTGTGGCTCAGGACCCAAGTTCACCCGGATAAGTGAGGAAAAATCTGATCACTTAAATTTAATGCATTATAATCAAAATAAAGCTCAGCGTTAACAATAAAATACCTGAAAAAAAGCTTACCTTTATAAATGAATATTATTTAGTATGTTCTTAATAAAATTAGTCTGATGTTTCATAAAAGATAGCACAATGTTATTACTTTTTATATATTACAGGCTGTTATAAATAGCAGAGGCATGGTGTACTCGGTAATACTTCTGTTTCTCACAATTGTTATCACTGTAAGTAAACATTTTGTAGTTTCATGTGTTGTAACATAGTATAATAGAAGTTATATTATATCTTTTGTACCAATTAATATAAAACTAAAAACTATTAGAACTTAGTTCTTCTCATTTTCGAGATCTTGATCGGCATGCAGAGAAACTTGGGTTCTCGAATTTAATTCGTTTCTAAAGACCGTTCGTCATCGGAAATGTTTGTAAACCTCAAATACTTTCTCCATCACAATTAATATAAGTGGATTATTAGTTCCTAGATCACAAAGGATTCCCTATTTAAAATGTACAGCAGTACTTTCCGCACACGTTCGTAACACAAAAATAAAAGAAATCATTAAATATATGACAAAAAAGGTAAATATAATATTAAAAAGTTAAAACACATGAAAATTTCATTTTAATTCTGCTGTATCCTTACGATGGACAATGAATGGGCATAAATGAAAAAAGATAAAGACAGGAAAGGAAGAAACGTTATTGTTTGGATCAGAGGTCGCCTTCCATAAAAACATCATGTCTTTCTGAAACACTTCATTTAATCATTTCTTTATCATTTTAGCTAAACTTGAGTCTGTTGAGACTTACCAGGCCCTCGTTTCATTCAAAATATGTTCAGTATGATTTGTTGTTGTCTATGTTTAAAATTATTTCTAAAGTGAGACATGACAATGTCATTGAAAATACTTTGCGGTAGCTTGCTACTGATACATCCGGGTAATATTATTATATTAAACTTAACACGTTACCTCGATTTGCACAAATTTCATGGATAAAGCGATAAGTTCATCTTCTGTTTGTTTATCGTTCTCTGAAGACACTTCTTCCACAGTTGCATTGAGTTCCTGAAGATGTTTTAGTTCTTCCTTCCTGAATTTGTGTCTGTGTGTTCGTGCGTGCGTGCGTGCGTCTGAGTATGTGTGTATGATCTTCCAGTAATTCTTTCAGGTATTCATCGTTAACTTCAAAGACAATGTTCTTCCTAGAGATTCAGCATTATAGATAACAAGAAAATCCTCAAAGCACTGTCTGCAACACAATCTGGCCATTATTTTCTCCAGCCCAAATATATGGTCCTATAAGTCCCTTGACGCCAGGTCTTGTTAATAAGAGTTAAGCAATTGTGAATATTAAAATAATGTTTTTAAAAGTTCCTGAGAGTTAATTCTGCATCAGAAGTTACCTCTGAAAATCATTCGCTGCCCACTCTTAATACGCGGAAGAGGCTTATCATTATTCGAGATGTTTTTCATTCAGATAATTTAATCGTGTACCGGTTTTCTCATAAAAAGAGTCGTTCATCATCCTAAGTTTCACTATATCTGTTTTCTATTGCTTAAAATAGATCCTAACAGTAGAAACAGATTATGAGTTCGAGATCTACAGTAATATAAATGTTACAAGGCTTAAGCTAAAAAAGTTTTTAAAGTTAAAAAGCTAAAAAGGTTGAAGTTAAAAAGGTTTTTTTCAAACCATTTCACACTTTCTATGCCATAAGTTATATACAATAAATACATAACATTACTTTGTAACATAACTTACTCATTAGATAACTTTAAATATTTGCCAAAATACAAATAAATAAATAAATTAGAGAATCCACAATAAAATCATTGGTAATGAAACTTTACTATTTGTTGCTAAATACTTTATTTATCTTTATTTGATATAAATCTGGTAAGTTAGAGAAAGAAACTTTTCGTTTGATTTTGTAACCTATATTTGCTAGAAATCATTATGTGTTACTAGAATTTGAAATTTGATATTTGAAGGATGTTATTTTTTGGAGAAACTGGGATGAATCTAAGAATTAATTTATCTCAAATATTTAGAAAAATTCAAAACATAACTTTAAAGAACTTGATCTACTGTTTTCTAAAACATGCAACCAAAGCTCAGTAGAGGTAGTCTGCAGCTTTAAATACTGAGTGGTTTCCACGGTGCATAATGCCCGCTATCTTTGTTTCTATTAAGAAAAAAGGGGTTACAGGGTATTACGAAACGATTTTGAGCTCCCATAAATCAGGGTCTCTAGACCTGGGTCTTATAGGCTCTGGCAAGACTTTGGCCGTATACATAACTATCTCAGAATGAATCCTAAACACTAAAAACTAATAGAATACATCTATACTTAAACAGTACAAATAATTAATGAAAATATTTGAAAGTTTTACTTATAGTTAGCATTCTGTTATCTTTTCTTATATGGGTTTTGTCGTACATTTGCTCAATTCAGAGGTTTCTGCAGACCTTTATGGTAAACGACAAAAGTTTAAAGGAAATTGTAACCATTAGAACCCTGACAGGAGTTTTGCCGTTACTGCGGTTGTTTGCATAAACAGCCGCTCTTTCAAGTAGAAGTAATTGCCTGAGATTGTCATGGTTGTTAAATGTTGAAAATTAGTTGTGTTTCGCTTTTCTCCGTTAGATCCAGTTAGTGTTGTACCTTCACATACTACATTTGCTAGAATTGTAACCATCTGCGGAGCTAGAGCGAATAGCCATTAACAAGAAATTAAATAATTTGTTTTGCATTACTTTAAGTGTAATTAATTCCCTCAAGTTATGAGAAACAAAGTTTTATATAACTCTTTTGAGCTGCGTCCACAGTATCTGCGTTTCCAGTAAATATTAAGGAAAAGAGGTAATCATTAATACGTAGAGGTAATATCTAAAGCTCTGGCATTACGAATTCTATAACCAATGTGACTGAATGACCAATAAACACACAATATGAATATGATCAATACACGAACTTTTCAATGTTTCAGAAATATTATGTTTCTGAATTAGTTCTGACTTTAAACTGTTTTAAACTGTATAATTAGATTTCAATGTTAATTAAGTTAACAAGGTAATTAGATTTCAATGTTAATTAAGTTAAACATGCAAAAGATGTGGTGAAGTCGCTAAGTATAAAGTTTCCGGTTTATGCTGTTTGTAAATCAAAGGATAAAATACTTTTTTCTTACTTTACAGATCGGTGGAATAGCAATGAGCAGATGGCAACTAACCCCAAGACTTGGAATCCTCCTTTTGAGTGTTTACGCCATTTTTCTCATTATATCTATTCTACTAGAATTTAATTTCCTCGGATATGTGAATCCGCCCATGTGCCAAGATTGAGCTTCTCGCCAGCAACCCTATTATCCAGCTGTTTCCTAGTCTTTTCACCATTTGTAAAATTGTGTTAGGGTTACGGTGGGAACGACATAAATGAAATGAATAGCTGGTGTCCCAAAATGAACGTTAACATGAACATGTTATTGATGTATAAATTCACTTAGTGGTGAAAGTGTGAGAATGTTGCATGATTGACTTAAACTCTGAAGGATAAGCACATTAAATGTTGATGAGAAAATGTTATTTGCATGTCAAAGAAGCAAAGGAATAACCACGCAGTATTATTATAACAGTTTTGAGTTTATTTTATAAAGAAATACACTCCAGTTTCAGAAAATGTTTTAAGCCCAGAAAACTTTCAACAGTTTCAAATCAGGCCTCGGGTGCAATAAAGAAAGCTGAAACTTTTTTATGTTCAACAAATTTAATGAAAAATATTAAAAACTTTCAGAAAGGGTGGTGGCAAAGCATATTAATTTTTTTTATTCAAGTCTTCCCTACTCCACCCTGCTGCCAAATTCTTAAACTGATATTTTAAAACAAAAGCTGGAAAATAGCGCAAAACTAATCGTTTTCTTAAAAATTAACATATTAAGAAAAATTTTATTACCGGGCTCCTGTTTTTAAAAACTGAAAGATTAAGCTTGCTGAAGAAATACTGATAAATATTTTTGAGGAGATTCTACAAAACCTCTATATATCTGCATTTGCTTATATTCTATTAATTTTTTCGCAGTTTTAAAACTGTAGCTATGGTTTAGAAATCAATCAAGCTTAAAAAGCTCTTTCCAACGAAAGTTTGAAGCAGAAAAACGCGAGTGTGTTTTAATTTTTTTAAATAAGTAGCTATTAAAATGAATTTAAAATAAGTTTATAACTCGTAAAATCTCTTCATGATCTGCTGAAAATACTTCTAAGCAGTCTTGAAAATGTGCGTACATAATAAAGCAAAAAGATCCAGAAAGAAAAAAAAAGGACGATAGCTATTTAATGTGTTTAACTATTACTAAACTTTTTTTAAAAAGTGACAAAAGGAAAATTTTCCAAATAATCTTTACGCTGTTTAAGTATAGTTAATTCGTTTAATAATTTGTAAATCGAACTTTCATTCTGGGATGCCAGTCTTTATTACTTTGCATTCAGTGTGTAACCAAACCAAAGAACAAGGACTGAAAGATATTTTAAACTAGTCTGAAAAAAATTGCATTAGAAATATTTCAGATTTTACGTGTAGTTCCGCTCATGTAGAAGCTTAAAATGCACAAAATGATTATGACATATCTACAAAACCCTCATATCCATTTCAAGAATCTTTAAAATTAAGAACATTTTTTAATTAGCTCTTTTTGTCTTCAGGACAGTTGAAAATTTCTATTTATTCCCCACAGGTAATTAATTATATTATTTAAGTATTTTATATGGAGCAAAACTCTTGTAAACAGAAGATTATTAGAAAATAATTAGAAATACTTTTGCCACTAAAAGTATTGAATGTTAATCTAAAACCATTATTACGCTTTTATTGGTATATAGCAAAATTTTCTTCTAAATAATCAATTGATATACTATCAAGTACTTTATAAAAATATTAAATATATATTTTCCTTTAAAAAAGGTAGTCACTGAATAAATAGCGAATATATAGGTATGAATATAACGGAATTAATATTTTTATGTGCACTTGTAAAAAATATTTAGCTTTGAGAAAGAATTTAGTGGGTAGCGTTTAGAAATACATCAAGAGCTTCATATCAAACAAAACAAAGCATACGAATTTTCATAGACTATTCTATAATCAAAAATGGTTACTGGTTCTAAATTCTATAAATTGTGAAAAGGTATAATTATGGGCTGATTATCTAATTATATTCTGCATTCGTTTTCTGCTTGCTTGTTAGCTTTGGAGCTGTGAAGTTAAAAAACATGAAAGTGTAAGTTAAGGAATAAATACTGTATTGCGTTTCCGTATAGAAAATTTGGCAAAGTTATTTTTTAAATTAAAATTTGGTCCTACAAAGTGTTCAGGAATTCCATAACCTTAGATACTTTAATGCGTCATATCACAATATGATGTACACTGCGAAAAAAAATGGGATAGTTCTGTATCTCCCGTTCTATTGAGCCGATTGACGACATTCAAATTGTGTTTTTTATGTCTCGAAAGTGCGACTTATGCTATGTATTAGATTTATATATATCATTATTCTAATATAGGTATTTTGACACAAAATCGAACTTTTTCTGAAATGACATGCAATTTTTTTCCGTATTTCGATTCTACGACTCAAATTATGCTTAAATATTAAATTTTGTAAACTTTGGTGCGAAATTTGCGGAGAAATTCAAAAACTTATATTGGTGCAATTTTTTTAATTTGCGCGAAGAAAAATTCACTTATTTCGTACCATACTTCCACCATATTTTTTAATTTATGGTAGCGTATTTTATTTTCCCTTTCACTGTGCACGAGCGGGGGAAAAAAGACGCATCGTTCATTCTCTCAAGTAATTTTAACAAAGTGCGTAGAAAACATTTGGCGATATTATCGCTTATGACAAACATGCCAAATTTTTTTGCAGGTATGTTTAGAAATACACCTTTATTTAAGATTGTGGTAAAAATTTTATAGATTATAATTCAAAATGTTTTTCGAAAAATTTACGAAAATTATTTAAAAATACGAATTTAAAAAATAAATCTTAAAAATGGGCGAATTATATTTGGATTAAGCCTAATTTTCGAATTCTGGAAGTAGGAATCAAGTAAGTTTAATAAAAAAAGAGGTATTAATAAATATATATAAAATTTAATTAACACTGAGGAGCCAAAATTTTGAGAGCTAATTTTTTAAAAACTATTCGTGCGATTTTTTCAAAACTTGGCTGTTTGGCATAATTTTACTCGTAGACTCGAAGTATGAAAAAACATTGGCATATCATTTCAGAAAAAGTCCGATTCTGTATCAAAATACCTATATTAGAACAGTGCTTTATATAAATCTAATATATATCCTAAGTCCAGCTTTCGAGACATAAAAACGTAAGTTGAATTTTTTTCGCAGTGTATCTACACAATTATTAGAAAAATGGAATGCACCTCTCAGAAATTCCAAATGTTCGTATATATCCTTTCGCTATCCCTGCACAGGCGAATGAGTCGCTTAAACTTTTGTTGCACAAGTTCGGTTTTTAAAAGGCTTCATAAAAAGCATTGAGTTTGTCATTTTTTAAATAATAACACGGCCAGACAGGCCTTTTAATAAAACCCCAAAGTACCGTTACTCGTTATCATCTATCAGATTAGGGCTTCATAGAAGCCAAAGAAATAAAGCTGAAGAATTCTCAGACTCTTGTCTGGACGATAATTACTAGGCGTTCAAACCAACCATCTTTACAAACCGGGAAGACTTTAATCAGAAGTCACTGAATAGGCGATTCGAAGTGGGCTGGAATCTATTGCACTGAAAATATTCAGGGTTGCTGTAATTTGAAATTGTGAGACGAGCCAGTTGTTGAAAATTTCATGATACTTAACATGTGTCAGAAAACCATTAAAAAATGCACATTAAGCAGAAGCTTTGTTTACAGAGTAGGCCATATCATGACATTAGGTAACAACTTAGTCATGTAAGGTAGTACCAGAATCATCTGTACAAACGAAATATCTATACTCTCGTCTATATAAGATACACTATCCATATCGCACGCTAAACGAAACCCAATTGATTCTGCTTATAAACTTATTTCTAACACTTACTTATAAAAGCCAGTTTAAAATATGGAGATACTTCCTTAAATCGTATTTTGTGTATTGTAGGAAATATTGTTATCAAAAGACCATGTCACAAGAAAGGGAGATGGTTGCGTTTAATGCATGGAATTTTCTTGAAATATTTTCAGTCAGATTACGAAGAAAATGACGTAAAGTTACGAAATTTACATCATTTTTAACATGTTAACTAGAAGTTCAATATGCTTCTAAGCGATTTGCGAAATGCCTCTTTTTCAAGTTTTCCTTAACCCTCCTGAATTTTGTTTTAGTGTATCCAGTTAATAAAATACTGCGCTATTGCTACTTATGCTCGTGTAATCTTGAATAACTGCATGACTTCCTAACTTTCAAGAGCTATTCAAATAAGAAAAAAATTGATAGGTAGGTTTCGAAACAGAAAATGGTCTAATTGGATGCGATTTGGTGAGTAGAGCGGCTGTACATGCTAATTCCGATTGCAAAACACATAATGCATTGATGGCATTGTGCATTTTTCTGTAGTTTTTCTCATTGCTTTTCTGTCAACGACTTCTTTAATGGCCACAGTAAAAATCCTAACATAATTCTGTATTAAATATTCGGTCCTACTGATAGTAGTCACACTTTAAAATTACGTTCTGTTGTTGTTTTTGCTGCTTATGCTCACTCGTCTGACGTAGTCGGACCAAGCCCACGAAATTCCTCATGGCAAGGAGCGCTAGATTACGCCTGTCGTTGGCAGCCTTGAGCACCTAACAGGTGACAGTGCAATTTGGCTCAGTTTCGCCCCCAGTTTTGATGGAGAGCACCCCGGGGGCGGATCCGAGGGTTTCCCTCCCCTCTCCCCTTCCACCAAACCACACGAGAGGACTTTCGGCTGGCCGCATATTTAAAGTGCGGCCATGCCGCACCGACACTATACATTTACAAACATTCATGCCTTCTCCGGGATTCGAACCCAGGCCCTTCGGCACGGCAGTCAGCGACGCTAACCACTATACCGGTTGGGCGGCAAAATTACGTTCTTCGTTCTTCAAAACCGGAACAAGTATTAAACCTGTTGACTTCGAGGTTCTGAATTTCATCGACCTTGAGAAACCTCAGTGCAGTAATTCCGTGGCCTATTTCATGATCTCCAGATTATAATGCATTAACTATATTTCGACAACAATGATGATTTTTCCAAAGCACTCAACACTGAAGCTATTCTTCAGTCAACACTAGATTTTTAGTAGCATCGATACGTTTGATTTTCTCTTTGATATTCAATTATCGTGACAGTCATTTGGCTGATAATTGTTAACATTGAACAACTTATGAATTATAATACCAGTGTCTACTCTATATACCTCTTACGTATCAGCAACAGTTTTTGCCAAAATGCAAAGCTCCTGACATTCTTTCATTGATACTTGTAACAACTAAGCATTAATTCCACTTATAGGGCGGTGCAAGTTTCTTTTATTCAACAATTCTACATTCTTAGAACCGAATCCTGGTATGCCCACATAAAAGATCAAAAGGTAGTCAGCGTTATTATAAATAAATTCAGAATTTTTTTACATCTCTAATGAACAAACTGGAGAGTTTAATTTTAAAACTGATCTCTTTTTTACCTTTACCACAACACGCGCACATTAGAAGATTGCATTATGAAGCAGTTTTAAGATCATAATACATTAGTTATCATAAAGTAAGGAAAAATCAAGCTTTCTGAAAAAGTTATAGGCAGAATTTTATGAAACTTATCCACAATATACAACACATAGTAAGGTATCAAATAACATAAAAAGAAATTACCAAACATTAATGGTAGCATAGAAATTAGCACACGT
This sequence comes from Stegodyphus mimosarum, assembly GCA_000611955.2. Taxonomy (NCBI): domain Eukaryota; kingdom Metazoa; phylum Arthropoda; class Arachnida; order Araneae; family Eresidae; genus Stegodyphus; species Stegodyphus mimosarum. The sequence continues at coordinate 32,772 of KK120691.1, read as the reverse complement.
ATAAATTGAACAAATCGAAGGTGTCAGCTTACTATAGGAAAAGTACCTTCAGTATGGAATATGATCGCCTCTAGAAGCAATACAGCACATACAGCGATGTGTGATGCTTTCAATTATGCGGTCTATCAGTTCCACAGGAAGCGAGAGCCATTGCACTTGCAAAGCGGTTGCAAGCGCGGCAAAGGTCTGAGAAGGCGGATTGAGAGCAGCTGGACGTCTCCCTAAAGCATCCCAAACGTGCTCGATAGAATTCAAGTCGAGGGATCGAGCTGGCCACTCCATGCGCATAATTGTTTCGTGTTGAAGATAATCATCTACGATGTGATCCCTGTGTGGTCTTGCGCTGTTCTCCTGTAACGGGAAAGCATCACCTACTGCCCCGGCATATGGGTGCACATAAGCATCAAGGATGTCATCTCTATAAACCTGAGCATTCACGGTTCCCTTTGGAAAGACATGGACGCCTGTGCGTCCACCCAAAGAGATGCCACACCAAACACAGACACTGCCTCTTCCGTATGCATCTCTTTCACGGATGTTCGACGGATGATAACGGATTCCAGGTTCTCTCCATATCAAGTAACGCCTACTGTCGCTTTCTAGACTAAACCTGGACTTATCCGTAAAGAGAACAGTCCTCCATTGATCAGGCGTCCAGTGGACAATGTTGTTGTGCCCACTGCAAACGGTCCCTACTATGGCGTGACGTGAACGCCACACAAATGGCTAGTCGCCTCGCTACAGACCACCTTCATGAAGCCTTTTACGCACAGTTGACGTTGACACCAACTTTCCGGTGGCTGCAGCAAGGGAGAAGAATCTAAGAAGAGTCTGAGTAGCGGTTCTATTCTTGCGTGCACATAATGTCAAATATCGATCATTGCGCTCGTCGTAGCTATTGGCCGTCCTTGGCTGAACCTTCTAGATGCGGAATTTGTGGTTTGACATTGCCTCCAAAGTCTATGAACCACATAAGGACTCACATTTAGCTATCTGGCCACTTCTGTTTGACTTTGTCCTGCCTCTAGTCTCCCAATGGCTCTCCATCGTAGTTCTGCAGGCAAATGATGCCTGGAGATCATTGTTACGAATTGGCTATCTCAGATTTATGATGTCACTATCACAGTGAAATATGTGTGCTCGCTCTCTAACATGGACTTTTATGATCCTCGCAGATGATGTATTCCGAGTGCAGCGCCACTAATTTGCATATTGCAGCTTTACTCAGCTACAGTTACTTGGCAACATATTCAAATTTTACACGTTTTGGCTTATTTTTGAGGGAGTTATTGCTATTTTTGGGATTTTTCCTTAATTCATGATAACCAGTGTAGTTAGTGTAATTAAATAAAAAATTCAGAATAAATAATATAATAAAAAAATCTGAAAGCTTTCAGATTTCAGATGAACGTAATATGAAACCTGAAAGCTTTCAGATTTTATATTACGTTCAAAGGGGCGTTTTTTAACATTTTGTGTGTTACCTTTATTTATTAAATATCATATTTTTCGCACTTAAACCATAAAATTCAGTGCAACAACAATATCACAAAATATTAAAAGAGCATGCCTTTAGAATTTCGATACACAGTCTCGCTCGCTGGAGATATAAATGTGTGTTTTTTGTTGAGTTTCTAAATCAACATCTCATAAATGCTTTACAAAATATGAAATAGATAGTAAAACAAATTCCAAATTTGGGCTTCCAGATTCCCATACTTGGGTGAAGACATACGTTATTCAAAATTTGAAGGCTCTAGATACCGTTCTATTATCAGAAGCAGTTTATAGTGAATCAACGAAAATGTCAAAATGAAATTAATAGCCCTTTAGGCTTTTCATTTTGAATTATCATAATTTTGAAGACACGCACAATTTCAAAGTAAAAAGAGTAAAGAAAGTTGTTACAGTGAGTCATTTTTATGTAAACATTGTGTGTGAAACGACCAAATACTGATCACGATATTCCAAACAAATTATTTTAATTAAAAAGGCTTAAGAAGTGTTATTTGCTAATTTAAAATATATTGAACTGTGATTATGCTATTTGAAAAAATGGTTGTCATGTCAGAGAATGATGTATTCTTCTATAGATCCTTTTATATTCATATATCATATTCCATTATTATAATTCCTTTTACGTTAGAAATCTATTCTAAGCCTTTTTGAGTTCTTTTTTTTTAAAGTTTTTTTTCCACTCAAGAACTAAGAAAGAAGAAAATTGTATCTTGTTTTTATGGATAAAAATTTTATACTCTTGTATCTTTCACTGCTGATGCATCAGAGAGTTTAGATATTTTTTAATATTAAAAATTTAGTATAACCTATTTAAGCACTCTGGTTTTTGGATATCGAAAAGATAAACTTTATTTTAAATTTTAAACTCTTTTTAATAATGGAATGTAACATTTGCTGCAGTTACTCATATTTTATTTATGTTCGCATGTAAATTTTTTAAATCTTTGAAGAAAATTCGAAGAGTTATTAAATTAAAGTCATTATTAAAATTAACTATTATAAAATTAACAAGAAAAAGAATTAATCTAAATACTATTTAAACTAAATTACTAAAGATATAAAACTTTAAACCAAGTAAGTTAGCCAGATTAATGAATTTAAATAGTAATTTAGTTTAAACTGAATAATTTTAATTTATAATTTTAGACTAAACTGTGCGTTATAAAAGTAAAATTATTCTCTAAAATTTAAATATAAAATGTAAATAAAATTTGAAATGAATTCTTCGCTGTGTTTAATTTTTTTTCTCATGATGTAAAAAAAACATATCTTAAAATGAATTCTTTTTTCTCTCTATCCATTTTTAAATGCACTCTACGTTTTTTCATTTGATGATTATTATTTAAAGAATTTATTAAAAGTAAAATATTTCTAAGGCTTTTTTTTAATTCAATATAAATTTATTTTTAGAAAACTTGTTTAAAATCTTTTTTTTTTCAATTAGATACTGTAACTTTAAGATATGTTCATCAATTGAATTTAATTCTAGGCCTTATTGTGATTTTCCAGTACAATATCATCTATGCAGACATTAAAAAGTGACACTGATGGATTGCATTTCCATCGAACACCCTGATTAATAGCCAATCTTCCAATCGTTTTTTTTTCTAGATATGACATAGTTATGACATGACTTATCTTAAACGCTTTGAATCATTTGAATAATATTCTTTAAGCAACTTTTATGTTCTATAATTTCCTACTTTTGTTTTTATTCAAATAATGGAAGTTTCGTCCTAAATCATAAACATAACATGCACTTCTAACTGAATTTCATGTTCTTCTCAATAATTATGATACTTCTTTATATCATATTAGTATCTCATAATAATATGATACGTCTTTTCTAAGTTACTTCTATATTTAAAACCTATTCGTTCTTTTGAATTGGTTCCAAATTCAAAATTCGGTATTTTTAAAATTTGTTTTAGTTTTGAATTTGTTGTAATTATTTTATTCAAGATTCTTACTACTACGTTCAAAAGTCCTGATCAATGTTAATGTAATTTATGCAGTTATTACGATCATCTTTTAAAAACGCAGTCAATTCTGGTTTTATTCGAATTTATTGAAATTTTATCCTTTTATCTAGTGTCATAAATGTGTAACTAACAACAGGGAGAAGGTTCTAACACAAAGAATCTCCATCACCTTTAATTATTCCATTTCTCTTTACACCTAATACCAGTGTTGAAATAAAATGATCTTGCGATCGTGTGTTTCAAATCGTCTGATATCTCTTTCCCGCCACGGCTTGCGAGAAAATCTTATGATAAAAAATATTTAGAATTCTGAATGTGACTTATATATTTTTTGCTTACTAGGTTTAGTTTATTCTTTCTGTTCTCTGATTACCTGATTAATTATACTTGGTTTATAATTTTGTCTAATATATGTTTATGTACGAGATGTATTATAAATTAAAACTAAAAAAACTGGGACAGCATGGTCCTCATGAGAGAATCTAGTTTATTTCTTTAGTGCAATATATTATTATTTCTTCGCCCAATGCTTTGTTCAAAATAAAATAAGGTTTCTGTTTCTTTGTTTGTACCCGCTAAATCTAAATCTTAAAAAATTTTATTCTGTACGTACGTAACCTTTTTTCTTAATTGCGCATTTGTAGTCAATTGAGATAAATGCGCAAAAAATAGTTGCTCTAAAGTCTGCGTATCTTTTTAGCCCAAAGGAACAATTTGCTCAGAGGGGATATTAATTTCGTTTTGGCATTTTGCGTCGTCCACTAAAACCGCGTTTCACTTTTCAAATTGTTGCTACTAAATATTAGAGCCGTGTACTATATTGAAAGAAATTAAATAATGAAGAATCTGCATGAATAAATGTATGTTTCTCGCTCTGTGAAAAAACAAGGTACTTAGAGACATCAGATTTTGAGTAACGTAGTCCTCAACAAGAATAGGGCATCTGGAAGCCTGAATTTGGAATTTGTTTTATTATCTATTTCTTATTTTGTAAAACTTTAATGAATTTTTGATAAACAAACTCAATGATTTCAAACGAGCAATGGCAACACTGTACGAAAAATAAAACATTTTATCTCCAGCGCGCGAGACTGTGTACCGGAAATTCTAAAGATATGGTTTTTTTAAATATTTTGTGCAGATTGTTGTTGAATTTAATTTTATGGTTTAAGTGCGAAGAACATGATATTTAATAAATAAAGGTAGCATACAAAATATATTTGAAAAACGCCCCTTTGGACGTAATATAAAATCTGAAAAACTTTCAGATTCCTTTTTAATATAATCTTATGATGTTTTCTATGTTTTTCTTTTCGTAATTTGTTTTATAATTTTGATGTGTCAGCGCCTGTGTGTATCCATTTCGAAAGAAATCTCTCTCTAAATTCTTGTTGAAGCTATATTTCATTTACTCTCGTAAGCATCCTTTATTTCTTACTTTTCATTTGTATGTTGGAAAAACATTCACTTATGACTTTTTATATATTCATTTTTAAACGTTTCCTCACAGTTTTCAAATTTGCTATATAGATGCAGTTTTTAATGCTTTGCATTTCTATAATTTTATTCTAATTGTTAGTGAACTAATGAATTCATTTCATGCTTCGTTTAAACAATACAGTAAAATCAATTCATTAATTGACTGCCTGGTTGGTTTTGTTTACACTGTTTTAAAAAATACCAATTTCGTTGACTTTTCCAGAGAAATTTCAGAAATTACTATTAAAGAAAATTTTAATTACTTTATCAAAAGATTTCAGATAGTTTGATGGTACTTTGAGTAGTTGAACTTTAGTAGTATAATCTCAAGCCTATGTTATCAATACATATAAAATAACCCCATTTGTCACTGTTAATATAAATCGAAAACTTAATCTTATTCAATTTAAAGATTTTTGAAAATATTTATGTATTTAAATTTTAACGTAATCATGATATTGTGTTATTAGTATATTAAGGTAATAAATTATTAATTAACTCCTCAACTTGATAATAATGACTTAAATTAGAATCATATACCTTTAAATAATAATTACCTTTCATTAATAAGTACGTTTTATTAATAAAGTAAAATTTCATATTAAGACTTTTATAATTTAATTTTTTTTGGTAGGATCCCCAAGAATTCAATAAAGTTACGCAAAATTCATCTGAAAACTACATTTAAAAAATCCGATGTCTACACCACATGATTTCCCTGTACGGAATATTAAATTATACGCAATTTTTCCTGCATTTCATTTAAACTTATTGAACTGAATTAAATCTAGTTCGTTGATAGTCCATAAACCACAATAGAATAAATGCACTCTTTAAAATTCACTATATTTATTTACCATAGCGACACTCTGGCGCTAGTTTCACTTAATAACGTTACACCTTATTCATTTTATAACTCAGAATGCACAAAAATTATATCATCTGAAGAATTATCTAGCCGTTGCCACATTTCTATTTAAATACTATATAATAAATCCAAAACGATGTCTAAAAGAATTTAAACAAATAAAAAAGAAACAGTTTTTCATAGACGATTCAGCGCCGCTTACTTAATGCGCATGCGCTACTCGTAAACATTCTTCTCTGCCCAAGACAGACTGGCGACAATATTTGCTGCTCATACGAAACACTCATTTCCTCGACTATCATAAGAGATATATTTCTCATTCAATTAATTCAGTTCTCACTTCGCGGCAAGGCAAAAATACATAAAAACTCAAAATATCTTCATTAAAAATTGAAACATGTAGAAAAACGTAAAACACCAAATATATTTAAAACAATTTTTACAATTAGAGCTTCTGCGCAAAAACAAGCAATTCGGCCAGCAGGAAAGAAGACAGATTTTTCGGTGAACAAAACTAAAAGTTTTCTTTTGATCCCTTTTCGCAAAAAGACACTGAAAGTGCAGAAAGAATTAATTCACTGTTCTTCTAAGTTTTAAATACAAGCAAATATGGCTGTTGCGGTAAAAAGAAATAGGCTTAGCAGCTTTTAAACAACTTTTTAATTGTTTATATCGTTAAATGTAGAAATAGATGTTTGCGAATAACAGTAGAGTCAATATAAACGTACCTTTAAAATGAAGGCAGGATTATCAATATATATATTTTGCTTTAAGTTTCACTTCGTAGTACATGGTGAGTTTTTTTTTTTTTTTTTTTTTTTTTTTTTTTTGTGAAAAATGAAAAAATTAATTCAGCAGATAGCGATTTCGAAGTTGTCAAATAAACTACTGAAATAGAACTTACAAAAAGAATATTTAAGATGACTCTTATCTTTTAATTTGAAAGCTTATGATTTCACATTCTGTGTATTTGATAAAGAGTAATTTACGACTTGAATTATACTAAATAGATGGTAGTAGGAATAATTCAATTCTAAACACTTGACAAACTAAGATCCTATAGATCTTTCATTCGTAAAAGACTATTTCGAAAGATATTACAAATGCTGAAGGAGGCTTTGTTCCATGCTTTTAGGATTGAAGACCAGAAAGCTTTAATTTGCGTTAAACACCAATGTCAGAACTAGCAGTTATTATTACGCATTACATGATAAATGAGCTACGGAGTATACTGAACTGTCAAATGATCTTATCCATACCCATTACAAGATGAATTAATGTCTAATATAGTTTCGTAGTGTTTAAACGTGTTAATAACAGTTGCACTTTATTCCTATTGTATTCTAAGGCACATGCACCATTATATTTGTGCTAATAGTATGTTTGATTGATTGATATAAATGTTTCATTAAATTAAAAGTTGGTACTTTGTGTGTGAAGACCTTTTACGTACTTGTCGCGTTGAGAAGTAAGAAATAAATTTGTATGCAACTGATAAATTTTAGTAAACATCATTACATAAAATGTAAAATTACAAAAAGCTTTTTGATTTCCCTTCTTTTAACTTTAAATGAAAACTGCAGAGTATTTTGCAAAATAATTTCTAAATTTTGAGGCAATTTAACATTCAAAATATATTATAACTTATATATTATAACTTGTAATAAATATATCTTGAGGCAATTTATTATACCTTGCGTAATAAACTGTAGCCGTCTAAAGCGATTTTCGAATGGAAGTATACATAAATGGACATGAACAGAACATAATCCTAAAAAAGAAGGTATATTTAACTCTGTTTAATGAAACAGAAATTTATTACAAATTTCGAATTTTATGTTAATGTATAATCTATAAAAAATTTATCAGCTATGAACTATGAAAAATTTTACTTGTAATTTAGAAAGAATTAAAATAGTTTTGAAGATGATTAGCTTTTTAAATTATCATGAATAGAATTTAGGTTATATTTGAAACATTCCACTGCATAAGAAACAATCAAAAACTATACTGGTGCTATGAGCTGCATCTGTTAAGTCATTTCTTTCGCATTTTGATGTCAAAGTTTAGGATAAAACGATACATGTGTTGTTAAAATGTGCATAGTGTTTTACGATGGATGTTGTAATATTGTTATAAGAATTAAAGCAGTTGTGTTCAGAAATATTTAAAAATGTACATAATTTTGCTGTTATTAAAAGTGTTACAAAATCTTGAGAATTCAGAGATTTTGGTAAAATCCTAGTATACGATACGGCCTTGGCGAGATTTTGAAAATTGTTGCCAACACCAAAATGAACCCATTCCATATATCACCAGTCGCCAAATCCCGTGTGTACCGTATACCAGAATCAGAGTGACTTTTAAATATGTAAAGTTATTTACTTATTCTTTTGTTATAGTCGTATGTTGATGTTTTTTATCCCCCTAAAAAATTTCAGTATTTTATCTATCGAATTTTAAGAGATCAACAGCAGAATCTACATAACATTTAAAAAAATAAAGTTTTAAAACCTCTACAGCTTGCTTTACGAACTCCTTTTATGTAATAATGTAATTTAATATATGCACTTTCTGTTAACACATCCACGGTAAAAAATACACCTACCTCTCGAATTAGCATTAGAACTCTACAGCAAATTATTCATTATTTTATATTATTGTAATTTTCTCAATTTATCCGATGTCTTTAAACTGATGCAAATTATATGAGTAAAAACGACAATTTAGTGTTATTATATTTGTTGCTCATATATCTTTCTTAATTGCCAAAAGAAAAAAAAGATATATATAAAGCTATACTTGAAATATATCTCTCTATTTTTATATAACTCTTAAATTCATAAATTATTTCAAATGATATTCAAGAATGTTCTGCAAAATTCTTAAAGAAATTCCATAAACTTCTGACCTACAATAAATACTGAATGTTCGAATTAGGATTCAGGAAATATAAATCCTCTCTCATTTTCTTGCATATTCTTCGTAGATGTCAAAATTCTTCTCATATTATGCAACTTTTTTTTGATTCATTCTTGAAAGCTGTTTGTATTGCCAACGGCAAGATATAAATGGTGTGTAAAATATTGAGATATTGGTTCAAAAATATTTATATGTTACTTTTTTACAGTTAAAGAAAACTTATTGTATAAACTGAATTTGAATTCAAATGAAATGTAGTAGCATTTTTAGAAATGAGAGTAAATTAAATCTTAAAGATTTGTTTTAAAAACGAATTTCTGCCATTACAACGAATATAAGTTCTAAATATTTGAATAAGATACGAGTATATACGAGTAAATAACTTTATTATTAAACGATATACATCAGAAAAAAGACTTTTTCAATGTCATATATGTTAAATAAATTTATGAGAAGTTGAGAGTGTTCTTATTATTGTTATCCAATATATGATTATAGTTCAATAAAAAATTTCTTTCTGCATGATTCTTTGTAATACAGCACTGAAACCTTTTGTTCACAAGTACTTTCTGTATGTTTTAAGGATTTGCTGTTTCAAGTTAAGAATACCCCAAAGAAACATGTGAATTGTGAATTGTGCTTGTTTGTAACCATCCACAGCGTGAAATAAATGTTGCTATTTTCATATGAAAAAAACGAATTATCAATGATGTAGTTATTACACGAAAATCATTTTACCACCTTCAAAAATTCACACAAGGTCATCTCTTATAAAACACATTAAAAATTCCTGTTGTAGAATTATTAGATTTATGAAGCAGGAAATATTTTTCAGAAGCAGAATTTATAACCCACAGAAATTGCATGAGGCGGCAAAATGTGCAGGGCCGATTCTGCATGCACTGTAATACAGTTACCGCATATAAATACAGTAATGAGTTGTCAAGCAACTTTTATCAAGTACAGTTAATCAATTTGCATGACAACCCCTTATCTTATTCAAATGACAACACAGTAATGGCAAACTCAAACTCGCTTTTCGAACGTCAACATAATAAAAATCCAAAACATATAGTCATAAAACCGTGCAGTAAAAATGGTACAGAAATGACAAGTTACGTACTTGATTTTTGTACCTCCATATCGTAAATTTAGTGATAGCAATTTCAAATTTAATCATTTTAGATGCAATGAAGTTTTGAAGTTTTTAAATGTTAATCCATATCTTCTCCTATTATTATTATTATCTATTACTGCGATTTCACGTTCGTTTTCATTTAAATCTGTTGCCGTTCTATATATCAACAGAGGTGGCCTAAACACAACAGATTTTTCTTTCAGATTTAATCAGTCTGCCACTGATGAACTAAACTATTTAAAAGCAATAGATGTATAAGGTATTTCTCCAGCCTTCTTCTCCTGCCTTCGTGGAGTAGTGGTCAGCACGCTCGACGCGTATTCGAGAGGTCCGTGGTTTGAGTGCCAGAAAGAAGGCGTTGCTCACTTTTCATGTCTCCTGCTTCTAAAAATCCTAATGACTCTACAGATGTAGTTCTTAAAAATATTATTTTTTAACTTTTGAATCTGGTTCAATTAAGTAAAAATTCATTTAATTCAAATATAGATAATTAAAAACAATAAATACTATTATAAAATTACGATATGTATTTTTCACTTTTCAAATACATTATATATATATATATATATAAATTAAAAGTAATTAAAAGGTAAATGTTATATATATATATATATATATGTAAGATAACAAAATACGATGGCTGCTTTGGGAAATTATTGGCGGCCTCAAAATTTGCTATTCTAGATTTGGTGTTCTCCCCCCTCCCCAATTTCATCTATTCTCTCAAATTCTAGATCTTTCCATGTTACATAACAACCTAAAATTGACCAATCACAGCTTGATGCTTTCTTAGTGCTTTCTGCATCTACTAGGTATAAATACTTGCATCTACTAGGTACAAATAATTACGTCATCTTCTTTTCCTTAACTTCTGCTCTGCCAACACTGCTTTACCTTGCTAAAATTCCTACGCCATACCTTAAAAAATCGGTGTATATGAAATTATTGTAATTGCTTATGATCAAAAAGTATATTGTCTACAAAGAATGATTCTAATTTGTCTAGAAATAAAGATGGTGGTTGGCTGAACTTGGTTTGTGGCAACATTTTCTTCCTACCATTCCACTCAGCCATATAAGACTGCAAGCGGTTTAAAGTTCCAGTGGGGGCTTATGCACTATAATGTTCCCATGTATCTATAAAATCTAATATCCTGTAAGATGTTTCTGTGTTCCACCTGGGCCATCTCTATTGATAATTTCTGCTGAAAAACCATATTAAACTTTAAAATAAACTTTTTAGCAAACCCACTTCTGAACCGTTTTAGATTTATTATTATTATTACTGAAAATAAAATGTTACTTAAATGTAAAATGAAGGAAAATTTTGAAAAAAAAATTCCTATCACAGAATTCGTGTCAGATTATTTCAGATTTCTAGCATTACATCGACCATATTAAAATTTTAATCTTCATTCCGTTTGTTCTTCTCTACTGAATACTCCCCAATAGTGGCCGAGTGGATAAAACCTCTAAATGCTTGTTTGAGCCCAGGCTAACGAGCCAGTCGCTGTAAACCTAAACTTTTGTATATTCATGCATATAATATTTGGATGTTTTTAGTATTTCTCTATATTGTGAAAAGAACATTGATTTCAGTGTTCAAAAACCTGGATTAGATTTTTAAACAGTGTTTCCTGCGCACGTGGTGCATATTCTGAATATGCTTCCCACAAAAATATCGCACTAATATTCTTAAACTAGTGCTAGAATTTATTTTAGCGAAATGCACATAAATCTAAGAGAATCAAAACAAAAATCAAACATAAAAATAAAAATTTATATAAAATTAATTAATAAGTAAGCTGAATTACAGATGTAATGAAAAGTAAATCTCAGAGAAAAATCGAGTGAGAAAAGAAGCGAGAAAATTTAATCATGCCAACAATATTTTTTCGTATGCCACCTGGTTGTCATCCCCATCGAATCGGATATTTTAATTACTCTTGTATGGCCTGCCAGCAATGGTGTACTGCTTATGACATTATTTGACACATTTCTATTGGCTTGACAGCTCATTAATAAGCGCTAAAAGCGCATACACATTTGCATATCTTCATAGAGGAGTGAAATGTCTGATTTCCTGATAAATTCATTGATGTATTCACTGATTAATGCAATGTCTTTAAAAGCCCTGCACACTGAATATGCTAGTTTGGTAATTTTAATGATGCTGAAATTTTTCCGGACACTGCTATTGTTGGGTATGTTCTGCATTAGTATTTCTGTTGTGCACAACATGTACAACAGATGACTGTTCACAAACAGAGAGAGTTAACACTTAGAACTGATAAATTTATTTAAATCTATACCAATTAGGAAACCTTAAGCTGATAAGAAAAGTAATTTAGGGCCATATCTTCCATTTAAGTTTCCTTGATTATAAGATTGGTTAATTTTAATTGTATTGGATTTCTAAGACCCGCAGATTTCAATAAATCTTTGAGAAGTATATTTTTTAGTAGTAATAGAAACAAGTAAAATATTATGCAGTTAATGAAAAACTACGGTAGAGGCCAAAACTCGCCAAAGGTTAAAAGGCTAAATACAGGGTGTTTATAAATCGATTATTATAAATGAAATCCATATATATTTACTTTACCAGTGTAAAACCCATACTCTAAGCATTCGCAACTGTCTCATGTGCTACCTGTTGTTTTCTTGCCATGTTTACTGCGCAGCCGCAGTGTCAGTTTCCAGAATGGCGCATCAACATTCTATGTGCTCCGTTTTGAGGTGTCCAGAGCGGTGGTTTCAGTGCAGCGGGAGTTTCGTGCACTTCTCCTTGAGATAGTGCACGACCCATTTTTTTTCGAACACGAAACTATGATCGTTCACTTATTTCTAGACATGTTGGAAACCTGGTTATTACCGCACCTGAATACCAATTATGATGATCACATTTTGCAACTGGACGATGCTCCACCCCATTTTCAAAGATATGTACGAGAGCTTCTCAGTCGTGTTCTTCACCAACGTTGGATTGGACATCTTGCAACAGCAAACAACAACGTTCTATCCTGACCACCCCATTCGCGGGATTTAACACCATGTGATTTCTTTCTTTTGGGCCTTTCTCAAAGGACACCACCAATGCTCGTGTCCCTTGAGGAAGTTTGAGGTCGGATAAAGCATGCACTTCAAACCGTTACGGCGGATATACTAAACAGAATATTGGAAGAATTTGATTACCTTCTAGATGTGTGTCATGTGACCCAGGGTGCAATATTAAAGGATTGTGGTTATTGCATCAAAACGTTGGACAGTTGCCGCTGCTTATGCTGTAAACTTTGCCCATATAAAGTAATATACCGATTTATTATTAACTTTTAAAACCGCACCATTCATATAAATGACTGGTGCAGTTTTAAAAATTTGCTATATAAGGTGTATTTATTTACTATACAAGGTAAAAGGGTTATAAGGTATTTCTTCCGCCTTCTTAGCCTGCCTTCGTGATGTAGTGGTCAGCACACTCGGCACGTATTCAAGATGTCCGTGATTCGAGTCCCGGAGAGGGCATTGCTTATTTTTCATCTCTCATGCTTTCAAAAATACCTTATGTCTCTACATGGTATAAGGTGTATAAATAAATTACTATACAGAGTGTTTATAAAAACACCATGTACAGTAAATTAGCATTTTGTAACAGTACTATATGGTACAGTCTAGACACGTTCAATATAATCAAGGATTTCAGGCCTCAGAATATGAAACAAATTTGAAAGCGAACATAAACTTTTTCAATGTACTTCCAAATTCAAGGTCACTTATTGGTTCCCTAATCTGAAAAGTAGTAAATTACGTTTTCCTTAACTTTGGAGAAATTTGTTTTTTTGGAAAACAAACAGTCTTTCATTTACTAATTTTCTTTACAAAGTATTTCATTAAATCTACACTGATGTGATGAGGCTGGAGAAAATTTTGAACATATCAGAAAATTTCAAAACATCAGAAATGTACATTTTTAATCCCTTGAGTTAGTAAGCAGCTTTTCGCATAGAATTGCTTATACAACACTTTTCTTTAAATTCACAACCCCACCTGATACAAGAAAGCGCTAGCAACAGGGATAAATAATCTTCTAAGTCCTGGCTAGCAGTTTATCTCTTCACTATACCTTGCATCAGTCACAGAGCCTTTGACAAAGAAGTGGAGGTCTTTGCACCCGCTCAGAATGGTAGGCTTACCCAGACAATCAACCTTAACCTATCATACTGGTCTTCTTCTCTGATGTTGGAAGAGGATTCCTGTTTCCTCTAAATGAAAGTACTTCGAGAATCAATGCTTAGGTATTTGCGAAACAATGGTCCCTCATTGATGCTTAGTCCAAAGCCAATGTCCTCTAAATCATATTAAATGGTCTTACAATGCTCAGAAGTAAACAGACGCAAACAGCAAATCGTCTTGTTGCCCTTTATTCGCGTTTTCAGGAGTGCAGTTGGTCGTAGTTTCTTTTTACAGACGGCAATGCTTGTCTAGTCTACATTAGGTTAACCTGCTGGACTTTCTGGATACTGAGGATATTAACAGGAAAGATTGGCCAGCGAAATCTAAACCCTACAGAACATGCTTGAGAGGCCAAGTGCAATTCCCTTTCTCCCATCCACAACCTGAAAACAGCACTGATGCAGGTGTGAAACCGATTGCAATGGGAACTCATTAATTAACTAATTTCTACTCATGTGTAAAAGTTATGACTGTTAGGAGGAGATCATAGCCCTAATCAGTCTCCTTTATTTTATTTAAGTTTCGTTCGATCATGCAATTTCTGTTTTTGACCTTCTGCGCTGCTGAGCCTTACGCATGTGTGCTGTAACTGTTAAATTTTATATTTTTGGTGTTATATAACCCTATCCAAATTTCATTAAAAATATATCAATTTTGGAGATAACGGGACAAATGTAAAAATTCTCTCAGACGATTAGCGTGTATAGGGAAAGTGGCCAAACTTCATGGCGACAGGAGCCAAGTGGTAGAGTTTACGATAGTTCGAGAACCACAAATGGATTTTCCAATAGCCTCTTATCCGTATTTGTATTATTGTATCAAAAATAATGATGCAGGTTTTAAATAGAAAGAAACTTTTGAATTTAATAAATTAGAATTTCATGTTTTTATGTAATTAATATAGTTGCATATAAATAAAAACAAACCAATTTTATTTCTGCTTCCCTGTGTTTAGAAAAGTATATCTCAACAAAATATAAATTTGAAATTGTTCGATGCATCTGAACGTTCATTTTTAGACATGAAACCAAGCATTTTTTCTAGTTACCTATGAATTCTTCTGTGTATAACTGTTGTCTGAATTTAATAGAAGTAAATTGAAATCGGAAGAATATGTATTTTTAAGAATTTGTAAATTGTAGTATCTTTTCTATAATGTAACATGAAAGGCCTCAGAGTTGAAACGTCGCCGGAAAAATAAGGTTACAGGTAAGGGGTAAGTCCATTTAACGTGAAGGTAAATGGCTAGTACTCAGCTGACGATGGTTTTGGTGACTAAGTTTCTAGCTTAAAATTTGGCGAAAAATCGGCACAATTCTCCAAACTTAGCGAGCTTTTTGTTTGATCCTTGGGTAACCGTTACTGGTTCGAACCTTGTGCATCTTCCAGCAGTTTCGAGAAATTGGTGATACTGGAAATTTCTCGACGCTCGGGCGAGAACTATATAAGACCAGAGGTAGCATTAGTATAGTTTAGTTCAGAGTTGAATTTAGTGATTAGCTCAGCGAATTTAGAATATTAAGCTATCACTGTGCGAGCTTAGCCATTTGAAGCTTTTTGCATTGTCTTCTGTTGAACATTCTTAAGAGTTTGAAGGGTTAATTACTGATTGTGCTCTTTGATACTGACAAGAGCTGTACGAATACATTTGTGCGAAAAGTTTCAGAACTATTCAGTGTTTTTATAAAAATAAATTTCATCAAGCTGTCATTGGTTCTGTGTGCATTCAATTCATTACGAACCCATATGCACATAACAATTTTTGATGTCAGGAATGGAGTTGAATGCCGGTGACAATAGCGATGGATGTGCAGCTAAGACAACTGGTGATAGCCTGAAAAGCACCGTCAAGTTAGTTAAAGAAGAGATAGAAGCTGTTCGAGGAAAATGGATTGGGCCATTAAGTCAGTTGAAGAAAAGACTGAAGCAGTTGAAGAAATCGAAGAAAGAATTGTTTCCACTGCCGAGCAACAAACCGAAAAAAACGTTTCTGCACTCGAACAACAAATCTATAACAGTCGTCAAGGAAGTTGACAGCTAGAAGAAATCCATAGCGACATTGAGAACTACTGTGGTGGCTTTAAATTCTTATCTGTATGTTCTCAACCTTTTCTAAAGCTAACCATACATGATGAAATCACCTCCTCGCAAGTATACAAGACTTAGTTCCCTATAGTGGCAAACGCAAATGGATGGGATTCCGAAACTAAGGCCTACCATCTCGTCGATTTTCTGACAGATATCTTTCAACTCAGCTCGAAATCCAGAGGCTACACTTCGAAACTCTATCTGGCTAGTTGGAGCATACTTTGGCGAGAAGGAATTAAAAGACTACACCAGGGTTCAATTAAAATCTTGCCAAAAAAGCCCTACGGAAACATTCCAGGAGCTCGCCACGCATGTTGAAAGACTGTCTCATCTCGCTTTTTCGGACTGCCTAGTCAAAATAAGGAATATACTGGCCTTGTCATACTTCATCGATGGCATCCGCAATCCTGAGAAACATAAAAGCTCTGCGAATGGCGGATGTCAAGGATTTAAAGCGCCCTTTAGAACTAGCTCAGCGAAGATAAATTCATTGGTCCTCACTATTGAATTTATGAAGTTCGAGGAAGCCCAGCACACAAAGAACGCCAACCAATCAGAGCTGCTCATGTCCATGAGGAAATGGATCACATGACTGTTTGTCTAGACGATTTTAACCGGCAAAACAATGCCTTCAGATGGAATATGACTGGTAACAAAACGATCGTAAAGTACGGGAATTGCGATGATGAAAGACGAGTACAAAGGAACGTGCAGAACATCCCAAGATACGCAAGTTAATATTGCTTTCCAACAAGAAGGTAGGAAAGAAATTATCGAATTAGGCGGAAACAATCTCGCGGCAAGGAATTTATCAGATATAGAAAAGCCCCATTTTAAAGTGCTTCAGATTCCTGCAATGAAGGTAACAACGGACTCTTCATCATAGAATATATAAATGGAGTTCCTTGCAATATGACCGTCCACGGGGACCAATGTTACCATTATGTGAAAAGATCTAGCTCAACGATTGGAAGGCAAATTCATTGGTCCTTATTATTGAATACGATGGCAGATTTGGAGTTCCGAGAAATATTCTTGAAATTTATGTGCAGTATTTTTGCAATAGAAAGTATTTTTGCAATGACTTCGGATATGTATAAAGGTTGCCCCCAGGGATCCTGCAGTGCTCCTGTGTTCTGGAATATTGTAATTAACAAATTACTTTGTAGACATTTTCCTTGGCATTCAGGTATAATCGCTTACGCAAATGACATTTTGATTTTATTATGTGAAGATTATCGGGAGTATTTATTTGGGAAGGTAATGATGATTTTCAAAGAATAGACAGAGGAGTAGCGCTTAAAACTCTGTATCGAAAAGACCAAGGCGATGTTTTTTCCTCGGGAGAGTAAGAAAATAAGACCTCTTCAATTCAAATGTCCAAGACTTAAATTTGTGCAAAACTTGCAAGTATTTAGGGGGTAGTTTTCGATAGATGCCTTACTTTCATGGAACATTTGAAGTGTGTACGTAACAAAATGGATTGTATATTAATGAGATATCGAAAGCCCTTCTTGGCTGAAACACTCAGCAGAAAATCAGGTATTATTAAGGATAAGATCACTGGCAAACCTAAACAGATGACAAGGACGCTTGATCAATTGTTGACAATCTCTTCTGTTTGGTGCTTTAACTGCTGCAAGTCTTGTTGAAGTGAAGGTAAGAACATCTTGTCTTAAAAAAATATCTCAAGTGTGGATAAAGAAAAAAGGCCTAAACACATTGAATTTTCTTTAAAGAGCAGAAAACTTTTACCTTTGGAAAATCGCGTACGTGTTTCAATTTCACAAGCGAAGTGGGTTTCCCGTGGCCCAAATAACAAGTTATACTTATTCACTTTGCCACGAAAATGAAAGTAGTTGGTAGCTTTTATTGTCTTTGCAAAGTCAAATTTATAAGGCGTTAGAAGTTTCTGCAACAATTTTGTTGCGAAACGTTTACTTAGTTGTTAGCATGTTGTATGGACTTGGCATGCAGTAGTCTCGTAGGAATGCATTCTGCCATTCACATGGTTGTTCGTAGAGCTTAAATTGCGCCGTAGCCCGGCTCCAGTACTCCTTGGTTTTGGGGGCAAATCATAATTCTACCTAGAGCTCTGAATAAGAAAGCTCCAGTGCTTCTTTTATGTAACTGCACAAATTCAGCAAATTTGATCTCTATTAAAATTATATTAAAAATCGATTCTAACTTCTGAATGCATGCCTCTCTCTCCTTTGAAAACAAACCCTTAGACGGAGGTCGAGACTTTTAAGGAAAATAATCTCCACCCACATTTCTTTAAATATAATACAGGGTTTATTACCTGAAAGTAGAATGAATTTAAAAAAGCGGGTAAATTTTTCGTTCCAACGCTAATCATCAAGCCGAAAATAGCACCACCAAACCTTTCGGAAAGATGTACTCAAAGACGGGTGGAGGAAAATTCTTATTCGTTGCCTTTTTATCAGCTGACCTTCGGATTTCAGGAACATTTGTTCGCTTGTCCCATTCTGCTTGACAGTTAGAATTATGTTGACAACAGATCGTCGTCAGATGGAATGTTGATCTCTTCTTTGTTTTCATATTTTCACATCATCCGTTAAAATTTTCTCTATATTTTGCTTATAGCATTCTCTCTTCTGATTAGTCACGCTTTCACGGTCTATTAATTTCGTTTTGTCATTTTGTGTTGATTCACTATAAACGGCGAATCACTTTTTAAATTGTTGCCATCAAATATTAGAGCCCTGTGCTATATTTAAAGAAATCAAATAATAAAGAATATGCATAAATGTATGTATGTTTGTCGCATTGTGATAAAACAACGGTACCTAGAGCTAACAAATTTCGTAATCCTCCTCCGAATATGGCCGTCTAGAAGCCCAAATTTGGAATTTGTTTTTTTTTATCGATTTCATATTTTGTAACATTTGAACGAATATTTTATTAACAAACTCAACGATTTCAAAGCGAGCAATCACAACATTGCACAGAAAAAACATCTTCATCTCCATCTCACGAAACTGTATTGGAAATTCAGTACTATACCCCGTTAGAAGCGGCGTCAGTTAAAAATGAGCCGCTTTTTTTTGCCACCAATTGCTGCCAAGTAAAAAAATATCAAGTAATAATAGAGTTCAAAAGACTAAAAAAAAATAGTTCCGGGAAAAGTAAACTTTTTAAAATTTCTTAACACCTAAAGAAAGTAAATTTTTCTTTTTAATCTACAATATTCTGCACCAAAAAAATAGACAAAGCAAAACGTGTCTCAACATGTGTCATAAAATTGCAAATATCATTCGATATTGCAGAAAAAAATTCCGTTTTTGAATATAACCGACGCCACACAAATTCTATCAAATGAGATTCTAAATGGTTATGAGCAGTGCCCAACTGACGTTTATTTCTCCATTTAGTACTGCCCTACGATCGCTTCATAGTTTAGGGTTCATAGTTTCATAGCTTCAAGTTTCAGGTCTACAATATTTTAACTGCGCTTTCAATAACATGTTCATACTCAGCATTTCTAAATTCCTCTTCCTTATACCCTTTTCAGAAGTCTGAAAATATAACGCTGCTATCCCTGATGTTTTACTGAACAGTAGTCATCGATGTTGTAGCACAACGATCGGGAACGACGACCAGAAAAAATTCTTTGCTTTCCTAGCATAAACCCCCGAATACCCATTGTCCCTTAAGAACCCGTCCGACTTTTTTTTCTTTTTCTGAAAAGACTTTAAAGTAGCTATTCCAGCCTATTGTCGTATTAGGGCTGATTTCTAACTGAAGTTCGCAAAATTCAATGTTTTTTTTTTGTTTGTTTGTTTTTTGTTTCTCGGCAAGAACGTACGTAACAACGCCATATAGGAGCTTTTTTTGAGTTTTAAGTTAAATTCATCGGATGATTTTGAGGACAATGTCTATTGCAATGAATTATTCCTTTATACTGAAAGAATCTTACCCACATAGCACAAAAACATTCTCCGGATATCCTGAGGATGTTGCTCGCGGCATATGCGCACATCCTCAGCACATACCGGAATATCTCCCGAACCTCCTAAACACATCCTCCTCAGTGCTTAATGTCACATCCCAGTATATGCTCAGGACATCCTACCTAACTCCCATCGACAGCGTACGGGATGTTGTTAGGATCTAAAATCCTACTTACTACATCCTCAGGACATCTCAGGATATCTCCCTAACCTCCTAAACACATCCCATTATATCCTCAGAACATCCTATCTAGGTCCCATCGACAGCGTATGGGATGTTATTAGGATTTAAAATCCTACTTACTACATCCTCAGGATATCCCGTAACACCTCAGTTTCCTCTTAAACTCAGCCTCCCGAGTGTTTAATGTCACATCCCAATATACTCTATCAAGGTCCCATCAACAACATATGGGATGTTATCAGGATTTGAAATACTCGTTATTATATTCCGAAATATCGCTTTAACCTCTTAAATACATATTCCCGTTTGCTTAATATCGCATCCCAGTATATGCCTAGGAATCTTCCTTACATTACAGTGAAAGTGTGGGAAGGTGTTGTGATGATCTAAAACCTACTTATTTTCCACAGATAGTCTCAGGTTCTCCTTCTAATGGTTACTATGAAAAAATAAGAAATGTTAAGAATATTTATACAACTTATTTTATTAATCTGAATTTCAGTTTAGTTAACAATTTGTAAATATATCTAAAACTGAGCAAGGGACTTAATATGAATTATTAATTTTGCTTTAAAATATTAAAAATCTTTCGATCATTTTTAACCATTCAATAGCCCAAAACTGAATTCTTCGACATATTCATAATTAAATTATTCTACAAAATCAGTTCTGACGTCAATAATAAAATTAAATATTTAATAACCTTTAATTAGTGAACCAGATATGTGTAAATTTTGAATTTCTGAACTTAAGTCGGTTGCGTTATAAGGTATTTCTCCCGCCTTCCTCGCAGGCGTTCGTGGTGTCGTGGTCCGCACGTTCGACACGTAACCGAGAGGTTCGTGGTTCGATTCCCGGTGAAGGCGTTGCTCATTTTTCACGTCTCCTGCTTCGAAATAACTGCAATGTTGATTGAATCATTATTGATGGCTACAATATGATTGAACAGTTCACGAGTTCGTCTTGCTATTTGCTGTAATGTAGCAGAAGGTTTTTTAATCAGAGTTTTTATAGAAGACATATAGCTTTCAAATTTAAATGCACTGTAATGATCTAATGGCCCAAACATTTTTACATCTTCGCAATATGCAGTAGGCTGTGGACATTATGAGAAATATACTGTTTTTCTTAACAAAGCACAAAATTTACTGCGAAGAGATGTAATAGAGACTGTACGTATTCGTGAACTGCCGTCTGATTTGTATTTCGCATAAGAGTCTAATCGAAATATGAAGTAGTAAAAAATGATCATATAACTTTTTGTTTAAAATTTCTTATAAAACAACTGAGCCAGTGTACAGTAAAAATTGACGGTATTCTGTAGCTTTCCAATCTTTCAATTTTTTAGGGTCCTTGGTTTTCTCACAAATTCAATTGGTACATAAGACTTTAAACTAGTCAAATTTTTTTTTAATTAATTCAACATTTTTATGTGGTAATCTAGCTTGTAAGTTGCATCCGCCTATCCAAACGGTAATCATTTTTGTACTACTCCCTAAGCACACAAGACGCATAGTCTAACGGAATATTTATTATTTCTATATTTGGAATATTCCTTAAAATGAGATAATCGTCACCAGTCACTTCTTCTTGAGACATAAAAAAGCGGTATTTTAACGTAGTTCATCAACAGATGCTGGAAAACGTATCCTGTTGTTAAAATACTTGCCAACAATATTGCACTTTGAACAACTTGAATATCCAGCATGACCTTTAGTACACATGATATATATAATACATGATTTTGCTGGCGCGTCACATACAATTTATTCCACAGAAAATTTTATTTTATTTTCATTTCCGAAGTTAATACCTCCATTAGATAATTTCACAGTTTCGTCCGTAAATTCTTCTAAAAATTCATTAGCTCTTAATTTTGAACTACCATAACATGCATCTACGATAAATACGTTTCTAGTTGAAATTTTATTCACAAAAGTCGGGCAGAGTGTATTATTATTTGATTTGAATATGGATAAACCATCAATATTTGTTTCTATTTCCATACAAGATAACTGAGGAAAAATTTTACTGCTAAGCATTTTTTTAATTTGATTTTCTAAGCCAAAGTATGCATAGTTTCCATTCCGCATTCTTTTTATAAAGGAATTCCTATGAGTGCCTGCAAGTGTACACGCATCACGTGGTAAATTGCTAAAGCATTTATGGTTTCTCCAGAATTTTTAATAATGCACTCAAAGTATTCTGGTTGATTTGGAATTTTAAGCTTCAATTCCATAAATTCCAGAAAGACGTTCTCACAAGTAGTGTGATTTAAAACATTGTATCAAATGTCTTTCATTTCCCTTTTCTTTTCGAATGGAATATTCAGTACCTGTCTTACCAACTTCAAAACAAGTGTAATAGTTCGAAGTGCAAGGTATATGAGTTTCATATACTGGAACTTAAAAGATATTTGCTAGCGAGAAAATTCGCTACAGGCTTTTTTACAAAATTAAATGCTACTTCATCTTCTGATGAAACCGATAACATACATTGATTTATTCTCCTATAAATCTGTCTTTGAGATGTATGAGATAATTTTTTAAATCGTTCTATAACGCTTGTTTGTGAAATCAGCTCCCAAGTGGAATAGAATTTGGAGCGACGGCAATTAACGTTTAAGTTTTTTCAGAATAGCTGAATTCTAGAAATAAAAAAGTAAATACGTGTACTTTTCCACTTTGTGCAGTTCTTCAAGGATATCACTGTTATTATCGTTGTTATACGGAGCAATTAACACCATTTGGGGCATTCTTCGTCGAATGTGACTTAGATTTCAGATGAGCTTGCCGTTTCTGCGTTCTTTGCCGTGAAGGGATATTCCATTGTAGGGGGTACAAAATAGGAAAATCTGTCACAAATGAAAGACGTTTAACAAAAGAGAATATTCTTGGGGCATGGGCTACAGAATAAAAAGTTTAGAGATGTTACATTCCAAGCTGAGCTCAATTTCTCAAAAGCACAGAAAAGGGCAGTTTTATGAATATTGATAATAATGGAAGCAAAGATTTAAGATTTTCAATTTCAATCGTTATATATAGCATAAAATAAAGCAATAAAACTGCTGATTTTAAAGAATGAGTTTAATTTAAAAAAAAATTTTTTTTTAGTTTAAAGTTTGAACATGTATTTAATCCGTTATCTAATTTTGAGTTTTTATAACAACATTTGCGTTATTTACCTTAAGGAAACGTATTTACTGCATTTTCTGGATGTTACAAAAAAATTAATAAAGCAGTAATTATTGTTAAATTATAAGGAGTTATGTAGCATTGTCGGCATAATGTATAAGATTGGAGAGTGCAGGATATAATTTTTTCGCGCTTTGTTTGGCAAAAACCGGATATTTGTACGGCTAAAGAGCTTTTTGAGGTATCAAAGTGAGGTTTGAGGAAAGAATGAATGAAGAACTTAATGTTACTTCTTCCCATTCTTAAACCTCATTTTCCTATTATAGAGAGGTAAAAAATAAGTTACTTCTTACCTCAGTCGTTTTGAGAGACTAAGTGTCTTTATTAAAGAACTCACCAGAAAATGAACGAAGAAACTGCAATGAATTTTTTAGCCCAAATTTAGTTATTTCTACGTCAAGAACTAGCTAATGGAACGACGATTTTTGAATCTAAATCCTTTCAGTAATAAGTTTTGCTATAAAATTTTCGATGAATTTAATTAAATACGTTTATAACTTGATGTAAGTAAATGCATGGTTCAGCTATGCCCTGCATGCATATTCCCAAGCAACTAAATGCTACATCGTTTCTGATTAGTGCCATTGAGACGGGAAAGTAGTCAGTGACTGATTGCCGTGCCGAGAGGCCTAGATTCGAATACTAGAGAGGGCATGGATGTAAATTGTCTGTACCCTCATAGGAGGCGACGATGGCCCATCTAGTACCCTCATTATAAAGTGACCACCACTTCCGGCCTTAATAGTAGACATTGCCTCTAACGGCTAGTGCCATCCACTGGAAATTTAAAATAAAAATTATTTTCGATTAGCTTGATTTAACGATCTGTGGCAAAGCACTCGAGGGCAGTCTAACAAAGGAAAGGAATGTCTTTACTAACCACTTTCCCTTTTTAAGAGAGACTGGCTCGTTTATACGCTATATATAGGGGGGATATGAAAAGTCTCATGCAGCCAGTTCGTTCCCCAGGATCTGAATCTTATCGAACTACCAGAGTTTAGCGGTTTAATTCTCTGCAGCCTGAAGGATTATTTACTTAAAGCATAGTACATCATGGTCATCTGTTCATAGGATAAATGTCTTCGTGAAAGATTTTCTCAGCAAACCTGTAACGTAAATAATGTTTGGGTTCAAAGATATTAACAAAACATCTAAAACAAAATATATTATGTAGCAATTAGAATTTATTCTTAAACACACTTTCAATATGAAACTCAAAACGACTGAAAACACGTGCATATAATTTGTAAGAAAATGCTTTGAGCACTAGGCGCTGTGAAGCAACAACAAAAATTTGAAAATATTTCGAGTTTTACTTACAGCCAACATATACAAGACAAAAATAAGTGTAAGCATAACAATTAAATTTTTATATGCAGAATATCCATAGAGTAAGACCTTGATTCTTTTAATTTGATTTGCGTGTGTTGCAAGGTTATTTTAATATTTTCAGATATCAGCTTCCATAAAAAGTACAGTATTTTTAACCAATTTAAGGAATAACCCCTCCGGCTCTCTTTCAACTCTTTCTAGTCGCTACAGAGGGTACTTTTAGAGCGCTTGACTAGCCCCTTGACAAGCAACTGAAGAAACATATGATTTTAAAATATATTTGAAATTTAAAACATTGAGCACTTTTAATGCTTTTAAGGGAAAAAAAAGCACGAAAATCAAGCATACGAATTATTTGTAAAATAAACCTTTTTTTTTTTTTTTCTAGATACTTAAGAAAATTTTCTGTCTGCGCTGTTAGTCAAATTTTAACTCATATGTAGACACAAAATTAATCAATTAAAGTTTGATTAGAAATTAGATCTGCGATTTTAATAATTTATAGTAGATGAAAGCAATTGTATAAATAATTGATCTTATATGAATACAAATGTTACGTGTATTTTATTTATAAATGTAGGAAATATTTTAGGAATAGCTAATTCATTGAAAGCCCCTTTCAGATTACCTACAGCCATAAATTAACAAAAGTGTCAGGAAAAGACATTAAAATTAATTAAAAAAATAGCAAGTCTAAAACCAATACTATATAAATATATTTTATAAATGTAGTTCACTAAGCAATTCTTAAAAAGAAAAGTAAAGAGCTTGCGTACTAGCAAATTTGAGCTTTGAATACTCAGCTCATCCTAAGATGGGCTGAGAATAAATATCCTCAGTATGCTTGACGACAGAAATCTTCAGGAGTATTTAGTACGTGCATCCTCAGGATGATAAACGATAAAGTCCTGAAGATATCTGAGAAGAACATCATCAGATCTTCATACATCCTGGGACATTGAGACTTGAACAGGACATCCTTAAGATGTTGATTTACGAAGCCTTCAGGAATAGGATATCCTGAGGATGTCTTGTGTTATGGGGGGATTTGCCTGTATGTGTCTACGTCATTATAATTGCCAAATTGTGTAATTCATCATGTAGTGTATCGAAAACTTAATCCTAATCGGACTTAAAGCTGGGGCAGTGCCAAGCGCGCGAAGTTATTGCATAAACCATAACTAAGACGGAAATGCGAGTAGTTGTAAAGATGCGTGTGTAAGAGAGAATATCTTTGTATATAATAAAGTAGCATGTAGTTTAATAGCGTGTCTTGTGAAATAATTACTCACAAGGATATACGACATCTGGCGAGGAGAATGTCGGAATTTTGAAAATAATAAAAGTACCTTCGTGACATGTTTGAATGCTATCGGAATACACTTGGACAGGAAAATTCCCCGAAGACTGTTCAAGATTAGCTTTTATAATCATTTTTCTTTCGGAGGATTCACTATGGAGCAGCTCGTAACTGAGTTAATAGAGCAGAACAGAGCTCTAATGAAGAGACTTACTTCAGCTAATTCGAACCTTTCGGTTCATTTCAAAAAATATAATGAACAAGAAGAACAGTTTGATTCATTTTTAGAGAGATGCGAAAGTTATTTAGATATAAAAAATGTTTCACAGGACAAGCGTGGAAAAGTACCGATTTCCACTTTGTCCAGAAAAATGCATAGTCGCTTGAAAAACTTGCTGGCTCCTGATAATCCTTCCGATAAAGATTATGATGTGTTAAAAACCATATTGAGAAATCATATCAGTGTGTATATGGCAGAGTTAAGGTCACTTGCCATACCGTGTGCTTATGATCAGAACATGTTAAATACGACGTTGCGGGATGTGTTTGTTAATGGGCTGATAGATAGGGCTATTCTGGATAGAATTTTTGAGCAGGATAATATCAGTTTAGATGGCACTTTAAAAATAGCTTTGGCAATGGAAAAGCGTTAAAAGGTGCAAACGAAATAATTGGGAAACCAGTAGGAATTAAGGAATTTAGTGCCAGTAATACAGGTAAATCTAAGTCAGTCACTCCAAAACAAAAATTTGAAAAACAAAGCTTCGCAGCTAAGAGTGTTAAAGGCAAGAGGTGTTCGCGATGTACGGGGGCTAACCATGATACAAATTCTTGTAAATTTAAGACAAGTATCTGAAGATTTTGTAAGAAAATCAGGCACATTGAAAGAGCATGTTACAACGCTAAAAACGCTGAAAGCATGAAAGCAACATAAAACAATTAAATGTAGGAAATAAAAACACAGTTCCTATAAACAGCATACATTCCAGTGAGGTAAAAAATAGGAAACCGCCCGTAATGGTCAAAGTGAACATGGAAGGAAAATTGGTAGCTATGGAACCGGATACAGGGGGTGCAGTATCGGTAATGAGTTTAAGAAATTTTCGGCAAATTTCGAAAAAGAAAATTCAAAATACAAGTCTGGTATTTAAAACATATAATGGAGAAAAACTTACACCTTTAGGATTTACTACAGTTGAGGTAGAATATAAAGGTCAAAGTAAAAACTTAAACCTTTACATCAAGGATGTCAAACTCGCGGCCCGCGGGCCGCATGCGGCCCACAACAAATATTTTTGGGGCCCGGCCAATATATCGGCAAATAATAATATATAATAATAAAATAACATATCGACGAAGAAAAAAATGAAATGTTTACTGCTAAGTAATTAACGATAATTTATTCAGTGTTGTTAGATTACTCACAGCGAGCTGACACACACACTACTTAAATTACAGATGCGTGTGAGTAGCTTGCGTTCAGCTACCTTCGGCTTTTGGGGGACACGTGCACTCAGAACTTGTACGCATCCCCCGATAGCCCAATGTGGCCGAACTCATGGTCTCAGTTTGCCAATCATAGTTTTGTATGATATATTGGTGCATGCACTTTGCTTTATTATTAACTAGCCGCTGCGCGGCCAGCCTTCGTCTGGCTTTTAAGTGTACCAGAAAAATGCCTAAAGAGAACACCAAACATTAAATTTGAAAACTGCACAGAATTTTACTCTGCAGAACAATTTTATCGAAAAAGAAACAAACAACAACGGAAAAAAAATTCAGTTAAAAATGCATTACATATAAAAAGCATACAACGAAATAAGCAATATCTCTTAATACAAATGTTAATTATCCTAATAAATAAATTAACCAACTTCCCTTTGCAAAATCTTAAGAACTCAAATGGTATAAACAGATTAAGAACTTAAA
>KK120690.1:165579-217702 GCA_000611955.2 Stegodyphus mimosarum | reverse complement strand
GTTTGTTCTAAAGATCACTTAGTGATGCTTTGTCCTCAGTTAGCACATCACAAGGATAGGGAAGGGTAGTTAGAAAACAGGTGATTCCCCCGAGGTGTTGCAGAGTACAATAACAAATGAGTGTTCCCCAGATATAGCTCTTATGACATTAGAAGTAAATATTATAGGTGATGAAACAAAGAGGGTACGAGTGTTGTTAGATACCGGCTCTCAAAAAAGTTATATCCTGAGTTCTACTGCCAAGGAGTTAAATTTGAAACCTGTTTCCACTGAAAGTTTAGCACATACTTTATTCGGAGGAGCCTACATTGAGACAAAGCCTCATCAGAAATTCCATATTCGACTTTGTAGTCCAAATTCAAAAGAGATTTTTGAACTAGAATTTCTGGATCAAGAAATTATTTGTGGTAATGTTCCTCGTGTTCCCAAAAACTTACTGCTGACTGAACTTAAACAGAATAAAATTTGGTTATCCGATCTAGGGGCAGGTCCCACAAAAATCGAGTTATTAATAGGAAGTGATGTATATGGTCGACTTTTGACAGGAAGAATCAAGCAGTTGCAGGGAGGCCTTACGGCAGTAGAAACTAAATTAGGTTGGACAGTTTGTGGTCCGGTTGAGAATTCCGCCCAAATCACTTTACCCGTGTACACACAAACCTTTAAAAGCAACTTAGTTATTGGGGAAATGAAAGTACAAGAGCTTTGGAAGTTGGAGACCATTGGAAGTATGGATCCAGTGGAGACATTATCCAAGAAAAATGAGGAAGATTTAGCTTATGAAATCTTCCTGGAAGAAGTAAAACAAAACGTTGATGGTCGTTACAGAGTGAGTCTTCCATGGGTTCATAATAATAGACCAGATATTCCTTCTAATCGACATATTGCGGAAAGGAGACTGCTGAGTACTACCAAGAAACTAAAGACGTTGAATAAATTGGATGATTATGATAAGGTTTTTTCAGAATGGTTAGAAGAAGGTGTGATAGAAGAAGTACCAAGAGAGAGAACAGACATAAACGGGCACTTCCTTCCCCATTACCCTGTAATCAAAGTAAATAGTCTAACTACAAAAATTAGGCCGGTTTTCGATGCGTCTTATAAAATAGGTCGAAACCCGCCTCTCAACGACTGTCTTTTAAAGGGTCCGAATCTCATCGAACAAATACCAGCTATCGTGGTGAGGTTTAGGGAAAAGGCTATAGGAGTTGTTTCGGACATAAAAAGGACTTTTCTACAAATAGAGGTTAAACCGGAAAACTGAGATTATCTAAGGTTTTTGTGGTGGAGAAATGAAAATCATATGCAAGAGTTTCAACACAATAGAGTAGTATATGGGGCTACCTGTAGTCCGTTTTTGTTGGGAGCACGACTTTCTATAATGATTGTAGAAGCACTTGCTCTTTCTGATATCCCGGTATATTACTGGACAGACTCTACTACAGCACTAGCGTGGATACGAAGAAACGACGAATGGGGAATCTTCGTCGGAAATAGGGTTAGGGAAATCTGTAAATTAACAGATCCACATCAATGGCATTATATTCCAGGCGAGTTAAATGCTGCGGACCTCCCATCACGAGGATGTAGTCCGCGTCAACTGTTAGAATCGAGATGGTGGGAGGGACCAGAATGGTTGCATAAAGAGGAGGTATACTGGCCTGCATTAACGGGTCAGACAGATGAAAAAGCAGTAAGAGAAGAACGAAAGAAATGTGTCAGTTTGACCAGTCTCAGTGTAACTTCAGAAACAAATATATTGATAACGCTACCGAAATTATGATCAAAGCCAAAATGGATTTAAGGATGTGGGAATTTGGACCATACAGCGAAATCAGCTCTGAATTTTCGTTGACGTTTTCTGATACGGAAATTAATTGTTCAGTTCCTGTATTAGGTCTAATGTGGGACAAAGAAGATGACAGCTTAAGAATTAGTTCGAAAATAGAAATGAAAAGTTCTAAACCCTCAAAAGGAAAAATCTTATCAGTGACGCAGGGTATATTTGATCCTATTGGATTCCTTGTCGCTGCATTACTACCAGGTAAAATATTGATCCAGGAGGCTTGGATGCTGAAATCAGAATGGGATGCTCCTCTCCCAGACCATATCAGTCGTAGTTTTTTGAAGTGGTACGACGATATTGAATTGCTACAGAATATAAAATTACCAAGAAGGGTAGGATTTGGAGCTCGAAATAGTCGGACACTGCATACATTTTGCGATGCGAGTAAGCACGCATACGCGACGGTGATTTATTTGAGATGCGAAGATGGAACGAAAGTTTCAGTGCAATTGCTCGGGGCTAAAAGCCGATTGTCACCGTTAAAGAAAATAACTATACCAAGGCTTGAACTTTTAGGTTGTGTTGTGGGAGCACGACTTTCTATAATGATTTTAGAAGCACTTGCTCTTTCTGATATCCCGGAATATTACTGGACAGACTCTACTACAGCACTAGCGTGGATACGAAGAAACGACGAATGGGGAACCTTCGTCGGAAATAGGGTTAGGGAAATCTGTAAATTAACAGATCCACATCAATGGCATTATATTCCAGGCGAGTTAAATGCTGCGGACCTCCCATCACGAGGATGTAGTCCGCGTCAACTGTTAGAATCGAGATGGTGGGAGGGACCAGAATGGTTGCATAAAGAGGAGGTATACTGGCCTGCATTAACGGGTCAGACAGATGAAGAAGCAGTAAGAGAAGAACGAAAGAAATGTGTCAGTTTGACCAATCTCATTGTAACTTCAGAAACAAATAACTGGTACTGTAAGTTTTCTCAGTTTTCAAAGATTGTTCGAATTTTGGGCTGGATGATAAGATTTGTGAACAATGCTCGCAAACGGACAGTTTCGAGGAAAAATATCCTTTCAGTCATGGAAATTGAAAAGGCAGAAAAGCATCTTTGGAAAGTTGTTCAACTTAATAGCTTTGGACAAATTGAAAATAGCTGTAAAGGTCTAGTGATCCTTAAGGACGACGAAGGATTAATAAGAGTTAAAACAAAAATTATTGAAAGAGGGGAAGAATTTGATTTTCGCTACCTATTCTGCTCCACTCCAAAAGCCATTTAGTCACATGTTTAATAACAGAACTTCATAGAAAAAATTGTCATGCTGGAATGAACATTCTGGCAGCAAAATTGAGAGAGAAATATTTTGTAATCTCAGCTAGAAGAGCCATTAGAAGTGTTATAACCAAATGTATTATTTGTAAGAGATTTAATTCGAAAGCATACACGACTCCCCCAATCCATCTACCTTTGGACCGTGTTCGTGATGCAGCCACTTTTGAGGTCGTTGGTATCGATCTCTGTGGACCTCTGTTCTTAAAGAACAGATCTAAAGTATGGATCGTCTTGTTTACTTGCGCTGTCTACAGGGCAGTGCATCTAGAACTAGTCGTATCTCTAAGCACAAGTACTTTTTTACAAGCGTTAAGACGATTTATTGCAAGACGAGGACGACCGTCTACCATCTACACAGACAACGGCACCAATTTCGCAGGAGCGGACAGTGCGTTGAAAAGTTTAAATTGGCATACAATACAACTTTCTACTACAGATGTGAAACCTCTGATTTGGAAGTTCATTCCCCCAGCCGCTGCTTGGTGGGGCGGTTGGTGGGAGCGACTTATTCGATCTGTCAAATCACTTCTGTTACGAGTATTAGGAAACTCTTCTGTGAAATACGAAGAATTATCGACCATTTTATGCGATGTGGAGGCACAAATCAACAGTAGGCCTCTTACATATATTTCGGATAGTTCATGTGATCTCGTGCCACTTACCCCGTCCATGTTCTTACAGGACATTTCAGATATCGGAATACCTGATCTTGACACAATTGATCGAGAAAAACTTCAATTACGATTCAAACATTGTCAAAAGTTGCGTGATGAATTACGAACTCGTTTCCGGAAACAATACCTGGGCCAGCTAGTTCAGAGGGCCGGTGAGAAGAGTCGATCTCTAAAAATCGGTGACGTAGTACTGGTTGGCCAAGATAATGTTAAACGGCAGCATTGGCCTTTGGCCAGAGTGGAAAAGATTTTCCCCAGCAGAGATGGTTGCCCTCGGGTAGCCCAAGTAAAAACGAAAATCGGAATTTTGGTGCGTCCTATAATGAAACTGTACCCGTTAGAGATTTCAGAAGATCCGATTGTGCAGGCCATTCCTGAAAGACTTTCTAGATTCGGCCGACGAATAAAGACTGTGCAAAGACTAAATTTGTCCAAAGACTAAAACACTGAACTCTAGACTTTTTAAACATTTTCTTCATTTTTTCATATATTGTTGTTGCTACTGGAAAAGGTTTTATGTACACTTATTAATTTTCTTTAAATTTTGTATCTTTTCATATAGATAGTAGGGGATTGCTAATTTTCCAGATTCCATGTTGTAAGTAATTGTATAATGCAATGGTAAGTTGAGTTTTTGATATCTCACTTTGTAATTGATTTGTTACCACTAAATCAATGGTGGGAGGATATTACATTTACATGTTCGGCTCAACTTTTCCCCAATAGATGGCATTAGTCGTCCACAAATAAAATGTTTATGTTTATGCTAAAGAGCGGACGAACTGGTGCCATAGGGGGGGGGAAGGAGAGCGCTTGATGAATCGGAATTGTTAAGACGGACTTTTTTACTCTTGTCTAAAATTATGAATAATGAAAGGCGATTTTCGCCAACTGTGATGAGTGGTAAATCTGTTCAATAAAGAAGGAAAGAGGGGTAAGTAATCCCCTTCATATTTTTTATTTCATTGCTTATTCAATTTTAAGTAACTGAACATTTTGAGAATATATATATGTATGAAATGGAAGTAACTTTTGTTTTCGAACCTGAGGACACAGCTCCACAACGGATAGTTGGGAGTTATTAGTGTCTAGTCATAACAATATAAAATATATACACATAAGATATTATACTGTTCAATTTTGTCTCACCAGACAAATGGATATTATAACATATCTTTTGGCCGGGAGCTGTCCGGCCATTCTACCCGTTTTGTACTTTTCATTTGTGATTCACATGAAGAATTCTTTGAATATGTGGAGGCACTTCTTTCAGTTGCATTTTATATTTAATGGTTTTAGAACAGCCCTTTACCACGAATATTATTCTGGGTTATTACTACTGCTAGAAGTCAATGGAAGGAAGACCGAACTTCTTCAGGATAGGCAGCTGTTTTATGAGGAAAGACAAACACATGGGGAATTTAAAAACACATATAAAACTTTGTAAATATTCCTAGCTCCAATCCCATTAAATAACTGACTCATACTCTTGCATTAGGACACACAGGTATACTAATATCTTGGATATTATTACAATTAATTAATTAACCTATTCAACACAAGCGTGCAGATATATTCGGAATATGCAAAATCGAGTTTTGTGACTAACAACAGATCGGTAATGATGGATCTAGCTTTCATCATAATGTACTTAAACACTATTTTCAGTTGCCAAATTTGTTCCACTTCACACTCCATATGAATGTGGAAGCCATAATATGTTTTGCCTTAGAAAAAAGCCTTCGAAAGGACATGCAATCAATCATCTATATTTGAGAGATTTGGTCCATATCAATGGAAAATGGTGAGTTCTTATTTTTTACGCCAATAAGTTAAAGGAAGTTTCTACGGAAATGTACTTTTTTAACTTTCAAAAAATGATTTATTTTTTTATTACTTGGGCATCAATCTTAAAATATTTTTCAGTAAAACTATGGTATTAATAGTAAATTAGAGTGAAAAAATTTTCTTCACTAGTATTTGCCAGAAAATTTCGCAGTCAATCATGTATTTTGAGCAATCAAGAACAAATTTGCATTTCGTCATATATTTGGCAAAAATAAATATAGCTGGAAAAATATATCTGGGATGAATGTTATTAGATTAAAGCAAAGATTTCTGAAAGTAAAAAAAAGCGTCATTTTCTGTAATGTCTTGCGCAAGAAAGGAAAGAACAGTATTTTGATTAATCTTGAAAGTTATGGAAGTATATATTACATGTGCAATTTGCCACTGTAAAGAATGTGGTAAATTCTCTCAAGCTTTTCTTTATTTATTCGCGTCAAAATTCAGTCATATATAATGTCCTTTTCCTCTTTTGCACATACAAAAAATAGCAATTATCGTGGAAACTGAAACTTCTGAAAAAATTTCTAATTATATGAAAGAACTGCAACGCTGGTTTCATTTGTATCCCAGAATCATAACGAGAGTTGCCTTTTATCCGTTTAAAAGACGGCACTCATTATGACGACATTTCAAGAAAAATCAATTTAAGAAGAAAATAAAAAATAAACAAAGAAGTAAGTAAATGCCTTAACCCTTCTGAAGTTCTCTTTATATGTCACCTGACGTTTCAGTCGCTGCTTTTGCTTTGAATGCTTTGAATCATGGCATCACTTTTTAAAAGCAACAATATTGTTCACAAGACAGAAGAAAATACGATAGCTGAGTGACATATCCTGTTTATAACACAAAGAAATCGAGTTAAATAGTACATTCTAATTGACCAATAATTATGCAGATATCTTGTTTCTTTCTGGCTGCAAGATACAGTATTACAATTTTTTCTTACAACAATCTTGGCATATCAAGATCTGAATGTCTACTGACAGATGCACATGTCAAAATAAAGAAAACCAATCGAAATGAAAGAGAAAAGCAAACAAATTAAGAGATAAATAAGTGACAAAACGAAATGGTAGGAAAACAGCCTAATTTTTTCTTTTTTATAAAAAGTGTGTTTCATTTCTATATGTATATGCAGTTTTTCAAATTCATTCTGAGAAATTATGCTAAAATTAATGGTGCACGCCGAAAACATCGAGGACGAAAGCGTCGCGGAGAAAACAGCGCAAGACGAAAACGTCGTGGTAGGAAACATCGTGGGAGAAAAGAAAGCAAAGGGAAAACATCATGGTACAAAGGAACGTGGTCAAAATTAAAGCGGTTCAAAAACTTCGTACTTTAAAAATATCGTCGTCGAAAATATCGTGGTAAAAAATAAAGCACCTACAAATCATCGCTTGACGATAATATCGCACACTTGCTTTTTCAGGTTTTAAAAGTTGTAAATGCATGTTCGCCGCATAATGATTTGGCAGCGCAAGAAGGAGAGAGGGATCTTTTTATTCTACATTTCATATTTTTGAATTAAATAATAAGTTTTCGCTGAAAAAATAAGAATCAAATCAAACTTAAGCATTTAAAAATTGAAAATGAGTAGAAAATTAATGCAGCTTATATAATTTAATAGAATTTTAAATTTACGCAGTTAATTAACAAGGGTCATTAATAAATTAATCTTTTTTATAAAGTTTTACTAATAATTTTTTATGAAGAATATAGTCTAAAAATTAAAGAAAAAGGAAAAGAAAAAGGAAGATAAATAACTGCATTCTCCCAATCGTATTTAATTGAAAAGAATATGAGAATGAGAATCTTTCTTGCTCTTGAGATGAAATGTGTACTGGATCGAACTGGTTATTCGAAATCTCGTGTTCAAATCCGAAAAAGATCATTGCATATAGTTTATTGTTTTTTTCCTTCATCATAGCCTCATCTGTTATCTAAATTCAAGACGCTTGTAAAGCTTTTATACAGGTTTACCTTTTCAACAGCTGTTGCTAGGAATAGGTTCCAATAAAAATATTTCTCAAAATAACATGCGGAATTTTATGAAAACAGTTTCGTGGGAACAAGACAGCTAATAATAATAAACTTAACTTTTTATATAATCCCAGGAAATCAAAAGCGCAGCTCAAAAAATGCTCAGTACATTTTAAAGTAATAAACCCAAAACCGTGAGTACCATGACATGCAAAATTTGTGAAAATGTTACAAACCAAATTTGCTGACATAGAACAATTTTCAAGGCATATTATTGACCAAAATTAATCTTTTCTTAGAGATGTTCTTAAATTTTCCCAAAATGGCTGGAAGTGAAATTTTGAACAAGTAGTCATTAATAACATCATATTCGGTAAAGCAGAACTAGCTTTTATCATTGTACACGACATCACGAAAAGTTTTAATTGCCCATTTATCACATAGTTCTTCTCTTAAAGCTAAAAGTTGTTTTGCATTTTTGTACGGTTATGATCTAATTACACTTAATCTGAAACAATGGGTAATTTTCTTATACTTCCAAATAAATTTCGTACTTTCTCTTAATTTAAAATACAACACAAAGTAATAATAACAATCGTAAAAGTAATTAAAACTTTCATTGGCGCGTCTGCTTGAGGTTACAAAAAACAAAATGTTTAACAGGATTTTAGCGTTTACTTGTAACGGCTTGACAATGCAATAGTAGTTAAATTATTTACAAAGGAAATATTGAACTAATTATCACGACTGTTATGGTAACATGCCTCCTAACACAACTGCAAACAAATAGTACACTCATTAACAATCAGGAAAACATGCAGCATGTAGAATCAGAGTTGCAGAGCTTTTAAGTTTTTCTAAGTTATCAGTACTGTCTCAATTAACTTTGATTTTCGCTTGTCACTTAACTCACGTTTCTGCTGAAATTGACTGAAAATAAGGAAAGATTTAATTTAATAATATTAAAATAAACCTTCTCATTTAAGTTATTAAATCAAAAAGGCATTTTTTCTAATTTGGCGCTTTGCCTTACAAGAGCTGTATAAAAATTAAACTTTGTGATTTCAAAAGTAGTTATCTCCAGTACTGAAACTATTCTTGTAAAATTATTTTTATTATTTAGACAATTTGTACACTAAATTATACACTGAAAGAAATAAAGCCGAGAGTTATCTTTCACGAATATAAACCTTACGAAAAACTTTCATAGTGAGAGACAGAACTCTATAGAAATTCGAATAGAACTTTACACATTTTCATCTATAGAACGTATTCTGCATAGAGTTCTTAGAAAATTCAGTAAAAAGTTCACGGAACACAATTCTATTGAAATAATCTTATGAAAAATCATGTAGTAATTTTATAAAACCTTGCAGAGTCATTACATTTTTTGATGCTGGAGATGTACAAAACGAGCAAATCTTTGCCGAGACTCGAACTCTGAACCTCTCGAATGCTTCCAGTTACAACACGGAGACATTTGGAAAGGAAAGAGAAAATACCTCATATACCCTCTTTTAAAGGGCGAGTGGAGGTTAGGGGACCAAACCGCCAAATCCTGGTGGAGAAGTGAAAAACGAGCAGTGCCCTCTCCAAGACTCGAATCCTGGGCATCTCGCCGTATACATCGAGTATGCTTCCAATTATATCATAAAGAAATGAGGAAAGGAGGGAGAAAATATTTTATAAACTTTATAGAATGCCAGCGTTATTGTATTTGTAAAGTTTCTGAACTTTAATCACAGAAAATTTAGTTCCTTCTATACTGTATGGGATAAAGAAGGGTAAAAACAAACAGCTTTTATAAATAAGTTTGAATTATTTTTGAATGAAAGCTTTTTACGTTCCTTCCACTTTGTTTGCTTTTTTGTTTATAACATTTAAATAACATTTTATGCAATTTTTCATCTTGCTTTTACGCAGATATTTTAGCTTAAGAGTTATATATAAATGCTGTGTGATTTCTATCAGATGGGTCGAGAAATTAGTTGCGTGTGTGGTAGATGAAAGCGCCAGTAATCGGTAATCAAGTACCAGCTAGTTTGATAAATTGTATTCGAGTAAATCACATTTTTTTCGATCCTCCAGTGTTTTAGACGATTTCAAAATATAGACAAATTTAAAATGAAGAATGAGAATTTTATTGGTTTTATAATGCTTTTAAATAGTTAAAAATCTGCTATAAGATGTTTCATAGAAAATTAAAGCAAGGAAAGTGTTTAAAATTCTTTAGAACTATGGCCAATGTTTTATAAGTTGGATATGTTATTTTTAGTATAGTTGATTCTATCCACTTTAGTAGAAAGTTTTACGTAATCTCCTCACAAATTATCTAAAGAAGCTATGTATCTCGAGAAAAATGTAAATAGAATATCTTTATTGAATCTAAACTCTTTATTCTAATTCCTTGGAACATTTTAAAATTTTATAAAATTCTATGGAAGATTTCTGACCTAGTTTATAGAAAATTGGGCCATAATTCTATAATATACTAAAGTAGCTTAACTCTGGATTTCATTACAGAATTCTATAAATCATTTTCAAAAAAGAAACTGTTGCCGGAGATTCGTAATCAGACTTGGATTGGCAAACTGAAGGTTGTGCCCCCCTATTTGCATTGCATGAAGAATAGAAAGAATTAAAGTAGCCTTTTCGTGTGACCTTGGGGTGCAGCGGTCAGTAAATCTAGATGGTTATTTAAATATGCCATGCTCAGCTCTAAGCAAAAAAGAATATTTATTTTCAACTGCTTTATTTTCACTCGAATTGTTTTCTTGAAAACTTACAATAATATTTACAAACATAAATCCCTTGTAATAGATTATACTTACCTTTCCACAAACTATTTTAAAATGCATTATTTTAAGTATAAAATATACATTTTAAAAGAGATTTTTGAGTCAAACTACCTTGACGATCATCACATTTTTTCCGACCGAAGATACTGAGAATGGATGACAGAACATTTGACCTCGATAAGATTGCGGTTTTAGCTTCAGTAGTTTCATAAAATATACAGTATTTTTTCGACTTCATCCTCATCCATGAAAGTCCTTTCTTCAATTTCACGGCTAATATCACATTTTTGGTGAAGCCCGATATATATGGATTTCAGGAAAGTTTGTCGAAAAGAACCAACGAGAAAAAAAAATTGCATCATGGGAAATGCAGCTGAAAATTGCACTTCATTGGTGAAACTTGAAACCAATTTTTTGGTCGCCGCTCTTCAACACTGGATTCGTGGTTTTTAGAGTCAAGCATTTTTTTCAAGAATCTGCGGGCCAAGCTAGAAAATGTTCGTTGTTAGTCCGTTGCCATTACGTTAGAATATTTCCCATGAAAGAGGAAATTGCTCTGAAAAATGCGCCACGCACTTTTTTCCGAGGATCAAGTTCAGATTTATTGCTCCGTTTTTGAACGTAACGAAGAAAAACTCTTTGGCATAGTGTCACAACCACGCTTTTTTCTTTACTAGCTTTATTTTTTATTCTCCAAAAACGCAACAATCCAAATACTCACAAATCCCTTTGCTTACTTATATTATCAACCGTCTTTTTAAAAGCTGAGCTAATTATTATGATATAACGTACTTTCAGTAAGTTAATTTTAATACCATGGTAAAGAAATTCTTAATTCCTCCCCCCCCTCAACTCCAGAAAATGAACATCTTAGTCAGAAGAAATAAGAAGTATATTAAATTATCGGCCTGTTAAAGTAAAAGTAAATGAATTCCCTAATTTGGTATATCTCGCCTGGTATGGCAGGTAGGGGTTAGCGGACTGATTCACATGCGCAGGGTACAAACATTTGCGATTGTAGTGTCTTTGAGACAAATAAAGCTATCCATAACTCTATGATTATTCACCCAAGCGTATTGATACCGAAAATAAAAGAATACTTATGGATAAATAAATGTAAAATACGCATTTTTATACCAATACCTTCCGTAAAATTTTGAAGACATGTTGTCTAGCAAAAAAACATACATATTGATAAATGTAGACCATGAGAAAAAAAAGATAAAAAAGACAGCCGACAAACCAAGTAAAAATGTATCACATGTAAAACTGAGAGCAATTTAACATTCAAAATAAGAACATATGAATCACATGTCATAGAGTAATAAAAATTTTTTAAAATTAGAAAAAGAAAACATTTCCTGCAAAAACAGAAGAAAGGAAAATTAAGACTTTTAGTTCATTATATACTTTAAAACTGTTTTTTCTTACTCAGTAGCATCAGATTTATTCTCATGCATATTTTTAATTTTATTGCCTAGTTCTAAACTGCATTTCCTCGGATATAATTATGTCAAAAATTTTGCAGTCGAAACTATTTAATTTTGTTTCACCTTATGCAATATTATTACGGATTTCGTATTTATTTAGCTATTTATTTAAAATTGTAATTAAATGTGTTTTATTTTCCAGTGCAATGCAGACGGTTTTTGAAGAGAAAGCTACGTCGGAAAAGTGAAAATAATAGAGCTCGTGCATTTAATATTTAATAAATAAATATCTCGTAATTGCTGTTGCCATCCAGAGTAATCGAGAAAAATCGAGGAAATATGTTTTACTTGAATGTTCTAGTGAATAATTAAAAAGCTTATAAAAGCCGAATTAAAACACCTCAGTTCAGTAGTGGCTGTTTTAGGCGAACTGTTGTTTACTTAATGCTGTTATTGACTGTAGCGAATTCGCTGTGAGATTGAATTAACTTTGTTTTAAATTGAATTTTGTTAGCGGTTGAGATACTGTGATATTGTACGAATATCTTTGAGGAAATATTTCAGTTAATTTTGTTTTATTTCTTAAGAAAAGAATAAATTTTATTAACTTTTTATCGACTTCTGCATTCAATCTATTACGAATCCGTACTCACGCAACAATATAATTTACAGTTAAATTTTAATCAAAACCACACTGTATGACCTCGAAACCTACTGTTATTTCTTTTTGGATATACACTTTTTGATTAATGTTTTTTGCTCTGTTGAAATCTTTCAAGGCAAGTTAGCGCATTTTTTTTAATTATCTTTCTTTTAAGCATTATACATAAAAAATTTGCTTCCACGTCTATGTTACGCCAACTACAATTGCCTATGTAATTGTTTTTATTTTCAGAAGAAAAGCATATTACTGTTTATTTATAAAACTAGTGGTTTTAACTTTTATTAATTTTCGAAATCTAATGCATTTTCGTCCAGACGGTATAGTGGGTAGGGAAGCCTACTGCGGTACAGAAGGGCTTGCGTTCGAATCCCGGAGACGACATGGATGCTTGTAAGTATATAAATTCTGCATGGCAAGGGGGCACTTTGAATATGCGGATAGCCGAAAGTTCTCTCGTGTGGTGTGGTGTAAGGGGAGAGGGGTGGGAGATCCCCTGACCAACCCTCGGGATGCTCTCCCTTAAAATTGGGGCGGGAAGTTTAACCTCTCATTGGCAACCACTCTTCCATATAATGTGGACACGACAGCAACAGTAATCTAACGCATTACTGATCTTATGTTATTGAACACTGTAAATGCTATTAGATTTGTTTATCACTGTGTTCTTCGGTCTTAATTTAAGAAACGTGTAAGGAAGTGTCACGTTCACCGGTCTAACTCTCATTATGAAAGTAGTCAGTACGTCCAGCTAGCAGTTGGCAGATCCGTGGTTGAAATCCCCGTGAAGCGTTGACTAATTTGCCATGTTCCCTGGCTCCCAAAAAGTATTAATTCTCTTTACAATGATGCTGGAATTATGAGCAATTATTTGTAAATGACAATATTTTTTTCAATTGAATCTCGCGCCTGTTTACATATGTCTTTTTAAGTGAAGAAGGATGAGAAAAAATTATTGCATTTTTCCTATGGTGTCCTCTCGTACTGCTACTGGTTAGGCCATCCAGTTAACAAGTGGAATCTCCGTTGGCTGATTTTTCGGGCATCCTGCTGTGAGAATCCTAATGGGCCCTATAAATTTCTATTGAGAATAGATAAATGCTTTTACTTTGAATATTTTCAGGAATTATTTATAATAGGAAAGTCACCTGCAGTGCCATTGTTAATGATTAACAATCTGAAATTTGTTACTCTTGCTTAATGTGATCTACAAATGAATTTCAGAGATAGTCTCTGACAGTTCAAAACTATAGGTTGTTAAGACCAGGAGATCTTGGTATAATATTTTTTATTCTCAAGTAAAAAAACAGTTTCGTATATAATGATATATCACTTATGTTTTTCCTGCTATTCTCTCATTTGTACTCATTAGATTTGTGCATCAGCCGAACTCTGAAAATGTAGATGACATTCCTCAGATATCTAGCTTCAGGTAGAGAACAAAAATGTTTCTTTTTGATACAGAATGCTCTGCTCCACCACAAATTCTCAATTGAATGAATTTTATGGCAGTATGTTGAACAACACACATATTAGATTATTGTCTTCATGGCTGTTTAAACTTTATATATAGAAAAGGTGGATTTTATCACTTTATTCAGAGAAGAGCATGTAAGTGGTTACGCTGCAAAGATAGCGGAATCCGATCATTTTCATCCTACTAAAGAATTATGGATGTTGTTGAATGGAAAAGACTTCAAATCCCATTTCGTGTTACTCCTTGGAGAGAAATATAAGAAACTATTTTTAGCAATGCTTTCAAACAATAGAATGATGTTCCAACGG
This sequence comes from Stegodyphus mimosarum, assembly GCA_000611955.2. NCBI lineage: Eukaryota > Metazoa > Arthropoda > Arachnida > Araneae > Eresidae > Stegodyphus > Stegodyphus mimosarum. The sequence goes on along the minus strand of KK120690.1, from coordinate 203,392 downwards.
AGGCACATAAGGCTTTTGTAAACAATGGGCGAAGCTGTGAAATGCGCAGGTAGAATATATGAAATGTAACTCTTGAGAAAAAGATGATGTGAAGCAGGAATCCGAAAAGCACGATTCTGTGTTCTATTTTTCTCGAGAAAAAGCTACTCTACAAATTTAGTCTGAAAATCTTCGTTTCAAAATGGTCGCGGACGGAGAATGTAAACGTGGATTTTTCATTGGAAAAGACAGCCTTTAGTTCTCAGAAAATGCAACGCATTTTGTCGCTCAAAAAATAAAATAAAAAAATCGAATAAATTCAATTAAGTAAATTTCTTTTAGATAGCTCTTGGGGATCCTGAACAATTTCAAATGATTGTTTTCCGAGTTTCTTAATGGCATTCACTTAGGATTTTTTCTCCTTTCTTCTTTGATACTATTAATTGAGTTAAGATAGTTTACATGTTCCATCCAACTCCCAGGCAAGCATTTGGCTTCAGCTCATGGAAAACTTTGCAGCTTTGCATGACAAAATAATGAACGATTCACAAGAACTAGATTGTCTCCTTTTGTAAGAGAAAAAGATGAAAGATTTCCACTAAGAGGCTTAAGTAGAAATGAATAGCATCAATGAATATGCAGCTGTCTTATTCAAAAACTTTCTTAGTAACTTTCTACTGTTGGTAAGGTTTAAATTAATTTTAGGATACACTGCGATATACAAATGGTTTGGAAATTTTGTTACAGCTTTTTGATAAAGAAATTTTAGCAGAAGTTTGAAAGTTCACTCTTGTCCAGATCAAATTTTGAAACTGATTTCTGTTTCGTTGATAAAATTTCGTTACTGTTTTTATTAAAAAGAAGACTAACTTGCAAATATTTCTGTTTAAGAAAAAAATCTAGGGTCAATTTTAAAATAAAAAGCTATATTATTCATAACATTTATCAGGGTATTTGGGATATACAAATAACTTTTCCAGATGTTTCTGTGGCATTTGATTTATACCTCCTTTCGTCACGTACTGGCTCAGTCCAAAGGTTTAGGCACATTTAATTGGAAAAGCAACATGGCTTCAGTCTAAAGGGAGAATAGTAATAGTAGTTTAATAGACAGAGATAGAGAGGAGTTTGGTTAATGTTTGAAAAATATTGCCGAATTTTAGTGCAAGGTGGTAAGTGAGTGTAGGTCACACATAACAAACATGTCCGACCTAAATGTATCGTAACCTTGAGTATACAGACAGTTGAATGTTATATCATACCATCTGCTGAAAAGTCAAGTAGACTTATTTTGATTTGCATTATTTTAAGTTGAAACTCACAAGCAGTGAGGTAAAATAAAGTTACGATTTTACTTCCTTGTGTGCTTGTACTTGTCACAGTCAGTTTAAACTTTAGGCGATAATCTGCATTTAAGTAATATTTGAGGGGTAAGTGATACAGGTATTCTGTTAAAATTACACCTTCAGTGTAGCACAGGTAATCTAAGAAATTTCAATTAATTTTTTTTTATTTGAACATACACAAAGTCCTCATGTACAACACGGAGTCGAAATTTTGTATACCGTATTGTACATGATATATGTATACATGCAGATGATGCGTGTATTTTACAAATAAAGCGATAGCAACGTATTTACGTTCTGGTTCTTTAAAACTCTCTTTGCGAAATGAAGCTTGGATAATATATTTGTTTTTCACTAACATTTATGTACATATAAATTAATCTTTTCCTCAAATTATACCAATAATTGTTCTAAAAGTTTCTAAATAAAATGTTTATGATTGTATGTACGAGTAAATTTGTATATGCATATTTGTAAGCTTCAGAAAAGTTTTAAAAACTATGTTTCATTTAAATGAATGTAACTGAAATTAAAAAATTAAAAATTAAGACATTTTGTAATGTGTAATGTTTACGTTATTTAACTAATTTTTTTATGATTCGGAACTGAACTATTACTTCTTCTGTTCGTTCGTTCTAACCAAGGTGTAAATAAGATAGAGGTATTTATGATAAAGTTCTTGAAAATATATATAGAGAGAGATTTGGCAGTGACGTTAACCGGAGTACTGTTTCTGGGAGTGACGTTGACCGGAGTACTGTTCTTTCGCCTAGCTCTGTAATTTAATTATCCGTCGTTACTCTTCAATTGTCAACTTTAATCGCTCCGTAAATTTGAGCCAACTCTTGTTAGATTTCCAGCATCAAATTCCTTTTGAAATTTTAAGTTCAAATTTCTGCAAGCTGCGGAGATTTAAATTGTAAGCGCAAGTCGCGCATTTATTCAGCCTAAAAGTTATAAATAAATGAGTTGTTTATAGCTTCTTAAAACTCAGTTGTTATTTACATAAACGGGGAGCTACTTCGTCTAGAAATTCCTCAAACAGTAGGCCTAGGCGAAAAAAATTGCCAAACAGAATAAAACGCACTCTGTGTTTATATCGATTCAGTTAAATCGATATTGATTGAATATCAAAATATTAAATAATAAATAATTTGAAACGCTATATTCGTGTGCAGCAAATAAAAAATAGTAATAAACGGTTCTATCAAATCATAAATATCTGGTTGGTGTTTATTTTAATATTACCATGCTGATGTAGATATTTCTTCAAATATACATCCTTTTAGTGAGAAAAATAATCCTCAAGAAATTTTTAGAAGTTCCTGAAATATACTGCATTTAGTTTCCCCCGGCAAAGAAAAGAATGAGCAAGAAAGAAAGCATTAGATTTTTAGGGGTACTACGAAGCACCCCGCAATCTATCTGCCTAAATCAGAAGTTCTTTTGTTGGGGAGTTCTTGAGTGAAGCTGGCTAGTATTCATGTTACATATGGGAAATGCTAGTAAAACGCAGAAAGAGGAGAAATGTGCTGAAATTTTGTGTCTTCAGCAGACAGCATCCTTCATAAAGTCATGGAACCCTAGAATTTAACAGAATAAAAGAGGAAGGTCTCGTGAGTTTTAATCTGATATTTCAATAACATAAATATTGAATAAAGCAAGCATTTATTAGATTTCAAAATAATTCTATAACTTGTAAATTTTCTTTTATTCCAAACCTTTAATTCAAAATTTAAATATTTTTGCTACTATAACTCATAATATCGAGAATTATTCGAACTTGCGTGTAATTAATGCTTTATCTGCCAATCGCCAGATATCATTAATAAGCACTAGTCATGGTTTATAAATTTGAAAGCAAATAATATTTATAATAAAAAAGGAAGTTCCCATTATAATTACCTTGACAAAGTAGAATTCCATAAACTCATTTAAACGATTCCATGCGGGCTTGGTAGTGCGTTAGGCGCATTACTTGCGTATACTATCTGATCGAATAAAGCTTATTAACTTGGCATTAATTGTTTACGTGAAAGGGAAGATTAATTCTACATGGTTACCTCTAAATGTAATAGGTTGATGGTTTGGTAGAAGGCTTTTAATCAAAATCTCTCGACCTCGTTTATAAATTAAAATCGATTTAAATGTCTGAAATCCTTCCAAAAGCCAATTAGATCGCCCTTGCGTAAAATACATGATTAGTGTTCGAAATGTTCGATTTTCTTCGTATTTAAATTACATGGTGTGGTGTTGCTTTGCTTCGAGTTGAACTAGAGCTAATACTTTTATCGCAATTGCGTTAGCATAGTAGCTGAATAGTATTAGCTCTTGTGTGGTGAAATTTACTCTACTGAGGACTGCAATGTCATTTGTGAATGTGATGTTATAGCAGTGCTTAATTATTCTTATTGTTAAAAGTTCTGTTAGGTTGGTAAAGAGAAATCAGCCAGAAAGACTGGCTTTGAAGATCAGAAGGTACCGTTCTGAAAGTGGATCTTGTAACACATATCACGTACTGGAAACCCATGTACCAATTTTTAATATTGAATTACATGCACATGTACACAGTGCGTCAGCAAAGCTTTTAGGCTTACACTAAGGAACTCCAAGTGAACTACCAAAGCAGTAACTAGCAGCAGTGATCATTAATACATCTCAGTTTGCTTACGTTAAAACATTATAGACTTTATAAAGCATTTTTCCCGCCTTCTTAGCATGCCTTCGTGGTGTAATGGTCAGCACATTCGGTGGCAATTCGAAAGGTCCGAGGTTCGAGTCCCGAGAAGGCATTGCTCATTTTTCACAATTCCTACATCGAAATATTCTAATTGCTCTACAACTTAAAGTGATAAATTTGAATGGAATTCATAGTTTTCTTGAAGAAGTGCAAGTGAAACCAAGCAGATTATTCTGATACAAAATATGACTATTTACAATCGTCCATAAGCAGCCACAATTTACACATACGGAATTACTTCTTTTCGCTTAACTTTACCTCATTTGTCATCAATTTTGGAGCATGTCGGAAATTGGAAGAAGCATAATGACATATGTAAGCGTGTTCCAAAAACCGACTCTTTCGAGTTTGGACTCCCCAACTTAATTAGAAAGGTATAATATGCCAATCTGTTTTGGTCAAATCTTTTCTTTCATATTTTTTCCACTATATTTATATTATTTTTGGTATGCTATTTTATTTTTCAGTACGTACTGACAGTACTTATATGAGCTACATTATCAATTATTTCAGTTAATTTTGTTTCTGTTTTTGTTAAAGAATTAAGTTAGGATAACAATGGCCATTCTGTAAAAATAATCATATATATTACTTTTATATTGAAATCCGTTTTTGTTTCTACTCTGCAAAAAAACTTGGCAAATCTTTCTCAAAAAGCCATAAAATCTATGAAGATATAACGAGATATCATCACAAGCTATAAGATAAACTGACCAAACTAAATATAATGAATACTGAAGGAGGATTCCTACAGGAGTAATTAGCACTGATTCAGCTAAAAAAGACAATTAAAATGCATTGTTTAAATCAATTAGAGTAATGGTAAAAACTAATATTGTTAAGAACTCTGTTTATTGCTCTTTAATCTCTTAGTCTGAATTGAGCCCAGGTCGAACGGCAAAAGATTAGCTACTTTAATGATCTGCCTCAAGCTTGTCTTCCAGTAAAGTTACGTTAGTAGACATGGAACAGCATAACCATGTCCTTAACTTTAAATAAAAAATTTTACTTGTAAATAGTTTCAGCTGTTGTTATTTTTCAGTCGCACAAGAAACAGCAGTTATTGTTAATTGTATTATTTCTGTACTTTAAGTGGATAAATAAATATTTTAGCTGTTTTATATAGCTTTATTTATTCAGTACGTTAGTACTGGAAGGTAAAAAGGTGATAAATAGGTTTCCGGAACTCTAATAAAAATAAACTAGTGTTCAGATGAAGTGAAAATAAGTTTAACTCTGTAAAACACGACATTAGCTCGTCGATGTTTTTTGCTTTCGTCAGTGCTCATGTCTTATGTGAAAAATTTCCTTATTTCATTTCGTTATGCTTCGATTTATGAGGTATCTATGTTACTTTTTGAAATCCAGGGTGTTTTACTTACAATCGTTTTTCAATATATTTTTCGGTTTGCTTATGACAACAAAATAAATGTTATTTTAAAAGAAAGTTTTAGTAACCTCAGTACTTTTGATAATAAATTGAATGCATATATTATTTTGCAAAACGTAGTTCGAGAAAAATTTCATTTCACGTTCAAAATCGAGTTCAAAGATTTCCTTCTCTGCTTGATTTAAAAAAGGTTTTACCATACACTGTAAAAATAAATATAGAATATAATGATATGTATTATACAGTCACAAATATTAGAAAAAACTAAAAACTCTGAATGCTTCAGGTCGTTTATAGTTCTGCCAAGAGAAAATAAGTCTTTCGAAAATTTTAACGTATGCAATTTAGAATTGATTTTACTGACTATCTGTCATTGAAAGATTTTAAAAATAAAAGAAGGATGTTCTGCTTTTGAAATACTACGTGCTAAGCAATTGTTTTTTAAACTTACTTGAATAATTTCACAAGCAGAAGAATAAGAAAATATGCTTGTTTTGGAGAACAGGCGATAGCGTCTTTCAAACTGGCAACGGAATACATTTTTTGACATGCGATTCAAAATATAAAGAATCTCGTTTTCAGTTAATGGAACACTTAACTACTTTTCAAGATTAATTCACATTTTATGATGTATTGGATGCATATATGATAGTAATAAGCCGAACTTAAGTTAATCCATGATCAGAATTCTATACAGCTCTCTTCCTATACATATACAGGGGCTGTTCGCACATTTTTAGATGATTTTGCTTTGCGATAAAAAACATCGAATGCTTAGAAATTTTTTTAACTGCAACTATATTTTTCAAAATATAAATTATTGTCTGCTACAGTTTTATTTTCTTGAAAAATGACGCTTTTAAAGAAACAAACACATAAGCTTGATCGAAAAGCAATAGATAAGCTTGATAGAAGGTATGCGAAGTTTTTCCGAAGAGAACTATTCGTATCTAGTTATTAAGAAACGCCGTGAGGGCCATGGTGTTTCGATATCTAAAGCTATGATGGGTAACATTATCAACAGGAAAGGAAACAAAATGTCAAAGTTTGGCTTCAAGTGGAAAAATTGTTCTAAAGGAAGAAACGGAATGTTTCCAATGTCGCAAAAGTAAGATTTTTAATGTTAAAAAATTTGCCAAATCAAAGGATAGTTACAAAACCACTAAAATTATCAGTGTCAATAATATGCAGCTGGATTAATGCTGATCTGAATCTTAGAATGTTGTTGTGTAGCAAATTTCACGTAACACTTAATTATTGTGTTAAATTTGAATAAAGACTGAATTTTCATTATTCTAAATTTATGCTATACAACGTTATTTTATTTAACATCTTGTATTTATATTTGCTTTAGTTTAATTTTAATTAGGGGTTTTGGTACTTTAAGATTTGTACGTTTCTTCCACTGGTTACTCGTAAACGCGTTGAAACAGACAATGGAATTAGGTGCTTTCCTACGTAATAAACTTGATTTAAAATTACTTAACTTAGGTTGATTTTCATTTAACTTATATCATTGAATGCAGAAAAATTAGCCTTTTAATTGAAGAGTACTTTCAAGTTTCTAGCTTAAATAGCTTTAAATTACAGTTAATTATTTAACGAAATTTTTGCACTTCGTGAGATTTTTGGTTTAGGGGGGAAAGGAGTGAAAAATGTCACTTTTGCAGTTGAATTCTAAGCCTTTGCTTAGGAATGTGTCCGGTCAGGGATGGGTTGCTTTGGGTTTGTTAGTTTTCTCACGCTTGCGTCGAATTCTTGGATTTTCCTTTGGCGGGCTTGGCGAAATTCGAATTTTTTTTCCAGTTCAATTCCTCGTTTTTTGGAAGATTATAGCAGGGGTTTGTTCGATGTGTAGAGTTTAGGATTTTTCAAGCTTTTGGAAAGATTTGGTGATATCTGGTTTCCTGACTTGACAAAAAGGCGGTGCAGGTGGGATTTCACACATTCTTCTTTTTTTCTCCTCGGCCAACTAGACGTTTTCTCGCGTGCCTTGAGCACGTTGTTTTTGTGGGGCAGCGTCGATGAGATTGCTTCGCAGCTGGGCGCTTGTGGCTCCTTTCGCCTGCGTCCGACTTCTTGGCCATTAAGCCTTAAATTAATGGATCTTTAAAATAAAAAGATCATTCAATCGAGAAAATTCATTGACTAAATTTTATTTTCAAAATTCTGATCTCCTTCAGGTTCTATCTCCCCCCTTCAATTTAAAAAAATGAAGAAAGGAATGTCTACATCTACCTGAGTTTCCTGATGAATCTGAAAGTCGTCCAACTGGCGGCCCTCAACTCGTTGAAGCTACAGGTTCCTGTGTTCCCGTTTTAATTTACAGCAGTCCTGTTTCCCTCCAGCCACAAAAAGATGATTCTACCTTTGTTCTATCGATCATACTTCCTACTCATCGCAGAAGAACAGCTTGCTGCTCATTCAGTCTACATCATTTGTCAGATAAGAAATTTTTTTTCTGAACTTTTAATTCTTAACTTTGACTCTTAAGGAAATTTCATTCAAAATTTGCTGATTTAACTATTTCCTAAAAATAGTAAAGATTCCATTATTATCAGAATTTAAATTATATATTTTTTTTAATTAAACGTTTGCTGTAAAGAATTTTGAAATGTAGAGGAATTTAGATTTTAATGTCTTTTGACGATTTACTGCTTTTTTAGAGATTGAGGTAAAATTTGTTAGCAGTTTAAAAATGTTCCAGTTTAAATTCTAAATTTTCTTAAAAGGGGGGTTTTGGTGTAACTCAGTTGGAGGAGCATGATAGTAGTTTCTTTTATTTGTTTCTTTTTTAGTGCAATACTATAAATATGTAACTTTGTTCTTAATTTATAGAAATTTTACATTTTTTTGGATGAATAAGCTGTATGAACCTTAAAATGGATAAATGTAATAGAAGTTATTAATTTTATACCTTAACTCATGAAAATGGTCATTTCTTAACTAATAGTTTTTGAATTGAAGTGGTTCTCGTAAAATTTACTGTATTTGTGAAAACCAATGTAAAAGTGTAAAAATTGTCTTTTCTTAATGTTTTTGGTAGTTCCCGGGGACTAGTATATATTTTTATAATAGTAATTTGGTTGATATACATGTTTAAGAAAAGTATAATAGGAATTTGGTTGATATACATGCTTAAAGAAAAGTGTAATAGTAATTTGGTTGATGTACATGTTTAAAGAAAGTATAATAGTAATTTGGTTGAGATACTTGTTAACGTTAGAAGTATAATAAACTCTATAGTTTTAGTATTACTGATTTATGTGTTTTCCTTAAAATTATGATAACACAACATTGTTTCACCAGTATCAAGGTTCTTCGGGTTGTTGAAACTAAACTTAAAATTAATACACAACGCAATGTCTAAATTTGTTTGGTCAACCAGTATTTTACAATGTCGAAAAATCGTAATGGGCATCGTCTTTCTCCACGACATATCGCCGAACGCAGAACGCGCAGAATTCCTTCTTAGAAACATTTATCCGGACAGAAATGGAAAAATGTTGTCACAACAAATGAATCTTGACTGATTTTAAGTGACTGCAATAAAAACAGATCCAATTTAGTGTAATCAAAGGGGAGGAAAATATCTTAAAACATGGTTCAAAGAATCTAAAGAAAGTTTTTCAAAGAAATTTATGATTGTTGCTGATTTTTCATATAACGACGAATTTTAAATAAAAAGTGTTTCGAAAATATTAAGATCAAATCCGCATATTATTAGGAACATATTTTATACCCAATTTTAAATTATGAGATCCATATTTTTTACCCATAGTGCCATCAATCAGAAGAACTGCATCAAGCTAAAGCAAGCAGTCTCTGTCAAAATCCCCTATTAATTTCCTGGAAAGAAATAGAACAAAGGAATGAATGTCAGGGTTAATTTTAAAAAGAGGATTGTCCAAACGTCGACCTACAACCGTCCTTGAACTTTGGAAAGCTGTTCATGAGAAATGAAATAAAATACCGTTTCCGATGCTACGAAAGGCTTTATTGTCTTGGAAATTACAATGTAGAAATATACTAAAGAATGAGGCTTATCAAATAGAACATTAGAAACATTTAATTTAATTTTATTTAATTTAATTCATATCTTTTAATTAAGAATTTCTCTTTGTCAAGAATTTCCAAGTAATGTCTGTTTGTCCTTGAGATTTTCGATTTTTGCTGTGTATCCGTCTTTGGTTAGTTACTCTCATGCGTTTTCAATCTAAAGCCTAATTGTATTCAATATGCATGAAAATTCTTATCCTGTTTTTTTGTTTATTTTTATTTTTTTTATTTTTATCTTCGTAACCTTAAACATAAACTTCTACTTAAAAATATATTAAATAAGAAAATATATTCTGGCATTTTCAAATTAAAAAAAAATTGGAAACATTAGGAAATCTACCATTTCATACATTCCGTTGTCCCCTACAGTCATAACGCCTTAAAAGTTTATAGTTATTCTAAAAAATAAGAAAACTGAAAACGTCGGTAAATTCACAATTCCCTGATTACAGTTTCCTAGTTATTATCAACTTGCGTATCTTTTGACTGCTGACTGTCTCTGATTGCTTGATTACAGAGATTCACCTGGAGTCGAACTTGCAGAAACATTGTTGACTGCAACACATGAGAAACCGACTTACATGTAATTATAATGCAATTACCATTAGCTTTTATTACAAAGACGAATTTAATATTTATTATACACCCCTAATTTCCTCCTTAGTAATCCCCAGCAAAACTCACATGAGCTGTTTTGAAATTATAATTGGTATGACTACATTAGCGAAAACATTGCTAACTGGATTAGTAAAAGACGAAACGTTAACAGCAATTTAAATAGGTAAGAAAATTCTCTTCAGGCAAAACCTTGACAGTTTAGGCAAAGATTATAGTGGGTAATTTTTCTTTTGGTAGGGACAGATCTATGCCAAAGTACACTGCTGACCACCCAAATTGCAACATTAAGAAAGACAAGATATCACAACAAAATTTATTTAGTAGATAACATTTTAACCAAGTATCAAATGATTAAACTTATAGACTTCTGTGAAGTGTGGTTTCTTCTAGAATCAGTAGCCAGAGATTGTTGGAGATCACCGCTGCCACACGCCTCGGCATTGATTCAAACAGGCTTTGGATGTGTTCTTGTACAGCAGACCAAACAGCTTCTACACGTTGCCAAAGTTGATCTGGTGCGGCAGCTTGTGATGTAATCTGTGTCAATCGTTCAGCAACCATGGACCACTTGTTTTCTATCAGCGAAAGATGCGGAGAGCGAGCCGGCCAGGCAAGCATTTCAATCTGGCGATTGACGAAGAAATCTTGGACAAGGCGTGCCACGTGTAGTCGCCCTTTATACTATTGAAATATGGCTGTGGGCAAGCCCTGAAGATAAGGAAGGACAACTGGCTCCAACACCTTGGAGATATAGCGCTGACTGTTTAAAGTACCAGCAATGCGTACTAGAGGAGTGCGAGAGTGATATCCAATACAGCCCCATACCATAATACCCGGTGCAGGACCGGGATGGCGATGCATAACGCAGCTGCTCAGCTTCTTCTCTCCACGGTGTCTCCAGACTCGAATCCGACCATCGTGGTGTTGCATACAGAAGCGTGACTCGTCAGCAAAGACAGTTTCATTCCATTCTGCCATCCACATCCTTCTTTCATCGCACCATTGCGGCGGAGACGTCTGTGGTTCTGCGTCAAGGGTAGACGAAGCAATGGATGTCTTGCGGTCTGCGCGTTGAATGGTACGCGCAGACACTGAATGATGCGTTACAGACTGAATGTGCTGTGCTATGATTCGTGATGTGACTTTGCGAGCCGTCACTACCATGCATACAATGTTCCTTTCATCACGTGAACTGGTGCACTGAGGTGGATGCAATCGAACACGTCGGTCCGTCGTACCCTCCTGCATCCAACGGTCACATATCCCCATTACAGTTGTTTGATTTCGTCCAACACGACTACCGATTTCCCTGAAAGATAATCTACGCTCTCGGTAGGCCACTATCCTTCCTCTGTCGAACTCGTATACTTGATCAAACGATGATCGCTGTTTACTACGAGGCATAATTCATCATTTTTTTTAAAAACCACAAGAAAAACACAATTGCCAAAGTTGAAATCGTTGAAAACTCCAAGCCTTAAGTAGCGCATTGATGTGGCGCCACAGGTGCGCGTGATGTGCGTCTGAGCTAAAATTCTAATCATTTGCATATCTCACCTCTCCGCTAATGCATGTTGTAAATTTCACGTAATTTGCATGCTTCTTTCAATGTGTTGCATTTACGGTGGCCAGCAGTGTAGTTTGTCAATTGAGACAAGAGGCAAATTCGTACCACTATATAAAGCGCAAATATACAATAAGCTTTTATTTAAATTGGATATGATAATTAATGAACTAAAAATATCATATAGTTTAATCAGAATTTATAGAATAATAATTATATTTACAGAATCCAGCTACAATTTTATATCACGAATAATAAAAGCGTAGTACAACTAGAATAAATTAAAAATCAAAGCGGCTTATACAGTTAACGAGATAATTAAATTAATATACTTCGTTATTTAAGTGCCCCCGCTTTTATTATTCAAGGTATAAAATTGTAGATGAATCCTGTAAATACAATGATTTAATCTATTATTCGCATTAAACTATCATAAACTATTTTTCTCCTTTCAGTTCATTAGATATCACATCTATTTTAAATAAACGTTTATCGTATAAAACGTTTTTTAATTGTATTTTGTTTTCTATTTTTTAGCCTCAACGACACGTTATCAATGATGAAATTTTAGTTGCTGTTAAAACGCAAGCTATAAATTCTAAGAAAATTATGAAATAAAGAGAAATAACTGAACATCATTCAGAGAATGTCGAAATCGATCTGAATATTCAGCTTCGGAGACTCGATGTAATAACAATCTTACAACTAACATTTGACTTGAAACTTTTTTTTTCTGAATGGCGGGCCCAAACGGTCCACAGACGTTGACCACTACTAGGCCAGAAGCGGTGGTCACTTTATTATAGAGGCAGCTAATAGGTGGGCCGCCTTTACTTCCTATGAGGAGATAGACAAGTACAACCATGTCTTCTCCGTAATTCGAACCCTAGAGCTTTGGTATTGCAGCCTGCTCCCCTAACCGCTATACAGTCTGGAAGGCATTTTACTTGAAACTAAAATGAAAAAAAAAAACGAATACAGCCAGTTTGACATTAAATACACCAAGAAGGCAATCTTCGTCAGTAAATGCGTCAAGATGGCGAACACAAAAGCAATTTTTCGGTGAGACACTCTTTTTTCTTCTTGTCTGCTTAAAACTACAATACATTTTTTAACAAAATATAAAAAATTGCACAATTAATATTTTTGTAATCATTCTTGTCTAAATGGGGACAAAAGGTTTATTTTAAAAACCGTGAAAATTCCAAATTTTTATAATCAATACATTGTTAGATGTTGAAATCTTAAGATACCAAACGCCAAATAGGTTTTTAAATTTGAGCGATTTTCAAAAATTTTCTAAAAATTCAGAAATTGAGATTTCCATACAAGTTTTATTAAAAATATTTTTTTCGATTTATTTGATGGTGCAGACTGTAAGATTCTGATATATTTATTTCGTTTGTTAAACAAAGATACGTGTGATGAATTGCTTAAACATGAAATAAAAAAAATTAATCGTATTTTAAATAAAATCCCTTCATCACATTGCATTTCCATCCACAAATGTATGAAATTCGAACTCGATAGCTTATCAGAAAGTAGGTTAAAAATCGATGACAACTTTCCACCCACACTGAAAGACCATGCGTGAACTGAATATAAGCTTAATAATTGAATAAGCATATATTGAAGAACTAGGACTGAATAGTATTGAATGATTTTTGTAGAAAATCGTAGTGAAACAGTGACAACCGCTATTGTAATTGCCTTAAATGAATGCTTTAGATAATCATAAATTTTATAGTAATTTTAATCCATTTCTTTTTATCCAAAAAAAATAAAACACAAACCGTGCTTCCTTTGGATTACACAGGGCTTAGAATGTATTTACCAATTCAGTCAAAATAAATAATTCTTAACTTATGAATTGTAATGCAATTTATAGTTTAAGAAAGATACTGCATTCCTTTTTCAGACTGTGTTTCATAATTTGATTTTTCATTTCTCAAAACAAGACTACGATATTTTTAAAAATTATTTGTTTATTTGATTCATATTTTTAGAGTGAATATCCAAACTGGCAATTTCTCTAAGACAAGTTAAGGTCAAATTTAAGTATTTATTATTTTAATTTTTTTTAAATTATTCCTCCGAAGATATCCTTAGGCAGATAGCCATATTATGCTTTGCCAGAATGAAATAACTTATTATAAGTTTACCGAAATTTCTTTCACTTTTACATCTGAAACTCGTAAAGATGATTGGCTAGTAATTTTGAATTTGACAAAGCACACGAGTGTTACTAACCAGTGGGAAGAATGTCATCCCACAGGACCTTTCAAGAGGAACTGACTTGTATCCCCGTAGACTACTTCGAAAACCAACCATGCAGCCTGCCTGTTTGCCTGGGGTTGAGCCCGGGTCGAACTACCAGTATTTAGCAGTCTTAACTATTCAGTCACTGGTGGTGCAACTGGCAAAATCATGAGTATATTTACGGACATACTCGCGAAATTTTAAAATTTTTCTGTCATTGAGGTAAAACTTATTCTTAAATTATCTTTGATATATCTTATAACTGCTTAAGTACCTGAAGTTATTGTAGTTAAATAGTTTTTAAATCTATAAAATTCTGATGAAATTTTTGAAGCATCGATACATTCAAATACTGAAGTTAGAAGCTGCTTCTTTTATCATCTAAATAAAACAGCATTGATTTTTTACAGTCAGAAATTAAAAAGGAAAGGAACTGATTTATTACAATTAGCATATTGTAAAAAATTAATGAAGACTGTTACTGAGGAAGGAAACTTAGAAAATATAATCAGAAAAAATTAATGAGAATTTACATTTAAAAATATTATGTAATTATACATAAACGGTTGTAATAAAAATAAATAAATACTAAAAATGTAATAAATAAATACGTTTAAATATTTATGGAAATAATAAATAAAGTTTAAAACTTCAATTTAATAAAACAAAAACAACAAAAAAAGAAAAGCATCATCTATCTGTACTATTAAAATCTGTGCGCGTCTGTCTGTTTGTTTGTGGCACTATCTCCTCCGGAACAGCGGGGAGTTGAGTTCCGAGAGCGGTACCCCCGGATTTAAAAACTTCGTGGGCCATTTCGACAATTTTCATCTTCGTACGATTTTAATCAGCCGATATATTAATTAAAAACTCTGAAAACTCTAATTTTCGCATTCAGTTTTCCGAGTGGCAACGGTATTGTACTCTGGAGATAAAAATATACTTTATTACGGTAAATGTTGCCACTGCTTGCTTTCAAATCGTAGAGTTTGTTAATATAAAATTCATAAGTTTTACAAAATATGAAATAAAAAAAATAGTTAAAAAGTTAATCTGAAAGCTTTCAGATTTTATATTACTCTGAAAAGGGCGTTTTTAACGTTTTGTGTGTTACCTTTATTTGTTAAATATCATGTTCTTTGCACCTAAACCACATAAATTTTAGTCTAACAGCAATATCACAAAACATTTAAAAACAGCCTATCTTTAGAATTTCCGATACACAGTCTCGCGTGCTGGAGATAATTTTTTTTTACGTACAGTGTTGCCATTGCCGCTTTGAATTCGTTGAGTTTGTTAATCAAAAATTCCTTAAAGTTTTACAAAATTTGAAAACAAATAATAAAACAAATTCGAAATTCAAAATTCGGGCTTCCAAGTCCCCATGTTCGGTTTGGAGGACTACGTTATTCAAAATACCTCTACGTACCGTTGTTTTTTCACAGTGCTAGAAACAATCATGCATTCAGGCAGATTCTTCATTACTTAGCCTCTTTAAAATACATGGCAATAATATTTGGTGGCAAGAGTTTGAAAAGCGAATCAATGCAGGAGGTGAAACGACGCAAAATGCTGTTTTAAGACCAATCGCCCTTTGGCGCTAAAGCCCTTTTGGGCTAAAAATCGCATCGCAAACATTAAGTATGTTATTATTATATAAGATCAAATTCTGATTTTGAATAAAGGACGCGATTGCATGTGACGTCATTGTACGTCGAAACGTTATCGTTAATATCAGTATTTTAAGTAAATATCTGCTGTTGGCAACTCTTTTGGCTCAGATTAGCATAATTTAAACGACGTTATTGCCACGCTAATTCTTTTATGGATATTGAGACAACGTTGTTATATTACAATAAATTAAAATCATGACGTTATAGGTATGCGCATTAACCTGAAGTGTCAAAAGTTTTTGTTTCCTGGTTTGGCAACAAAGAAATTATTCTCGAGTTGTTTGTTGCTTGAAAAGAATGAACTGATTTCATTCATACTGAAATGTTTTATGCATTTTCTTTCAGGCGTACATAGGACTCATATATTTTGCTTTGCCGCAGCCTGCGAGTTAATTTATAAAATTATTTTATCTTACTGAGGCTAGTTGCAAGAATTATATACAGGACTCAGGGCCACCAATATCATCCACAACTTAATATTCAGTGTTCAGTAATCCGAACTATGAGCAAGATTTCTTTGTGGTACATATTTATAAATTGTTTTATTTGCCTAATTTAAAAGGTACCAGTTAAAATGGTAGGGGAAAGGAGAAAAATTTTCTTTTCTCCTCCCGTACTATAACACGACTTGCGTTTATGCTATATAAGTTTTCAATAATTTGTATTATAATTAAGTCGTTTATCTAGAAATGCATATAATTTTACTTGCTTTAGATCATATAGCTAATAACATTAACTAAAATGAAACTCTTTTTTAATGCTGAAAATATTTATGTTTCTTAAATAATTATTATTTCCTTCGTTGGTTCGAACTCTAAGTACAATGAATTTTCTGATTCATAATTTCGCATTTCTTTACTTTTAGCTTAGGAGAATAAATTGTCCTTTCATCTCTTGTGAAAGTATGTGTCTTATTTACTAGTGTCCGAGTAAATGAGAGTGCTAGTAATTCGACACGGATTCGAATCAATGGCATAACAAAAAGAAGTTTTTCCTGCCCGGGGAGAACTATTTGCAGTCCATCTCAGTTCATATCAAATAAGTCTATAAAATGTGAAAACGACGTAAAAGGAAAAAATAAAAGTTCTATGTTTGATCTGAAATAGTTTAAATTCTAGTATTCTTATGGTATTATTTTGTGCGTTTACTAGCAATATCGACGAAGTACATTGTTTGTTTACTCAACATATCTCACAATACACAATAAAATAGAATACCAGTATTCTTAAGGTATTATGTTGTGTGTTCTGTTTTTAGCAGTATCGAAGAAATACATTGTTTCTTAACTCGACTTATTCTACTATACACAATACAACAGAATAAACTGCAAAATTTCAGAATGTTTCGTCTATTCAAACAGTAACAAAAACAACGCTCGGAAGTATTTTTCTCTCAGTCAGAAACTTCTCTTTATTTATGTTACTTTTATCTTAATTTAATGCACATATGTAATTTCCATTCAAAGTTTCGATGGAATAAGGAAGATGAAACAAAAATACGCAGCTTTTGAAATCCCTTGGTTATTTTTTCTTAATTCACTGGCTTGTGTAAGAACAATTCTCTCCTCATTCCAGTTTCGTAAGGCAAATTAACATCTCGTGATTCTTCACGTGACCCATGATTAAGCGGATAATGCTGGTAATTGGACTTGAAATCAAATTCACCAGTTACCTGCATGAGCGGTTTCGTCCTTTACCTTATATGTAACGTAGAGTAAGTAACGCTGTGTTAACTAATGTATGACGTATATACGAGCCAGTGCTTCTATCGTAATATGAATATGATCAAGTTCCTAGTTCCTAGTTTTTTTAATCTCTTGGTGAAGAATGTTAATCTCTCACGAAGTCTTCTCTTCGATTACACAGATATAGTGAGCTTAGCCATAATCCAGCGAACTTCAGTCCTCCTTTCTATTCCATATGACCATCTCCTTTCTATTCTGTACCATATTCATATGACCAACCCCTAGAACCGGGGTTCCCAACCCTATGCCGCAAAACCATGACGCCCGCCGATCGTTTAATGTGTGCCTGCCGCTGTGTGATCACAATAAAAATGTTTTAGTTTTCAACAAAATTCTACCTAAACGTTTTCACATTTTTAATAAAATTGAAATTGCTTTCAACACAGATACCAGCACGAAGCGAAATGCGTCCGATCTCTTTTTTTATTCAAGGTACCTCTATCCAACTATTCACCTTGAAAAAGTAAATTGTGTCCGCCGTCCAGCAGATATTCTAGAATACTCTCTTAGGGACAAAAAGGTTGGGAACACCTGCCACAAAAAGCACCTGTCAATGATTCGAACACCCGTCAATGTACTCGCCGCGTGGCTGTTTTTCTGATTTTGTTCACATGTAACATAAAATGAGAGCTAGGTTTTCTAATGCAGTTCTTCATAAAAGTATTTCTTTCCTCAGGTCGATGTAATCTTGAGCTGTGTTGTCTTCATATAAAGGATAAAACTATATTAATTATTCTGCGATATTTATGATTTTGAGAGCTATTTCTAGGTACTAAACATAAATTCTAGGCTTCTGATGTTTTCGTTAATGTTTGGGATCACGTGTGATGTAGACTGTTGGTAGTTTGTCCAACACTTGTTTTCCTACAAATGAAATTTTTACATAAATGTTTTCTTCACAAGTAACTTCAATTTGAGCCAGTTTTCTTTTAAAATTCTGCACAAAGTATCTTTCTTAATGGATCGATCCCGAAGCTTTTTAATCATACAAGAATGGCAGGTAAAACCTAGCAACAGAAAAGGCTCAGTCGGGAATGGCATATAGTTTTGCTTTCCATAATACAATTATCTTTAGCTTTTATAACAAAGAAGAATTTAATTTTTAATTATACATCCCTATTGTTCTTCCTTCGCATGCTAGAAATTAAATTTCTTACATGCTGAGATGTATCCTTCGACTGATTTAAGAGTTTTTCAGATAAAATGTCTAGTTTCTCATGAAATGAAATTACCTTTTTTAACAACCTTGATAAAATTTTATTTTAACTTTTATAAACACAAATAAGTAACTGTCTCGAAATTTTTCTCTTAAAATTTAGTTAGATTTCACATTCAATAAAATATCGATTAAATATCTACTGTTACCATTCTGGTGAATCATAAATCCGCTTTTCTCAATAGGAAATGAAGTGTCAGAGCTATTTGCTTAACAACCAGCAATAATTACATGTTTAGTAAGGAGTAAGGGTGTATTTTGAAGCAGTAGACATGAAAAATGAACAACGCCTTCGCCGGGAATCGAACCACGGCACTCTTGGTTACGCGTCGAGCGTGCGTGCTGACCACCTCACCCCGAAGGGATGCGAAGTAAGCGGAAGAAATACCTTATAAGGGTAAGCGTAACTAATTGCACAATTTCAAAGATGAAGTCAAATATAGATACAAGAGGATACAGACTTAAACAATGAATTTCTTTCAAGAGTAAACATATTATTCGAAAAAGGAAGTAGAAACTGTTGTAAAAGTAATAACGTAAGTTAGTAAATTCAATTTCTCGTAATATGTTAATTTTATGTTTATTTGTTTTAAATATACATTGAGTAAAATGAAAATTGCGAAGCGACAGCCAGAATAAGCAGATGACTTAAGAATTTTTACAGAACGGCTGTCGCCTTAAACTAAAAGATATCTTCGTGCAGTAGGTTTCTGAATGACACTGGCTCATATTTCATGTTGCACATGAGTTAAAACCGCAAATATGCCCATGCAGCCGACCCGTTTGCCAGGATTTGAGCCGACAGATTTGGCTGACTGAACTATAGCTGTTAGCGGTCTTCTCGCTCAACTGCTGATGCGCCCAGATGACTCAAAATATGGTTAATGTTAAACCATATTCTTGACTTTATAACACGGATAATGAAGGGCAGTAAGTAGAATAAGTGAGCTTTTTATTGCTTATCAACAAGACTCTAGGTTAAAAGTTAATAATTTTAATTTCGCTTTTAAAAATTATTTGTATTTTTTCATAGCTAATTTGGCGATCGTCCTATCTGTTCACCCGAGGCAAGTGTGTGTCTTGCTTCCCCTTGTTTCGGCTCTGGGTAGAAAGTATGAGTAATGAATTTTTGCTCGAAGGAAGAAATATAGACTTCATATTCTGCAGAGAGCCAGTAGACTCTGTTTCTAGACATATTGGTAAAACTGCCGAATGGTAAAACTGCTGAACACAGGTAGTTCGACCCGGGTTTAAACGATAAACGGCCTGGCTGCATACGGAGTTTAATGGCTTCCCTCATAAGTAGCATACATACGAGCCAGGTTTCCTTTAAAAGTCATCCACGAAGACATACATTTCCTTCAGCAGAGGGCTCTCGAGGAGTTTGCCATAAGTTATATAATCCTAATCTTATTTCTGATTTATGGAAATAATTGAATGCATTAGCCAGAAAAATTTCGAAAATGTGCCAACTTTTGTTATTCTTTGCTTAATGCACTTTCGAATGCTAATAAATATTTTGGCTATTATTATTTATTCAATTACAGTCGATAATAATTGGAGTCTAACGAAATCTAAATTAAAATGACGCTTATACCGAAATATGTTTGCATATATATATATATATATATAGAAAAATACTAACGAAGACAAAACTCTAAGCTTTGCTATACTAAATCCTATATTCAACAGAAGTATTAAAGTTCTCCTTTCATTATAATGTCGTATCATAAGCTATGTTCATTTCAGTTTTATGACGACGTAATTCTTCCTTATGCGTTTAGAGGGGCTTTAATCTCGGTTTCTTAAAGCTAAAGGATATTTCTTTGGTTCTTTTTTGCGTGTATTCTAGTCCTTCATGCTACAGAACGTAAAACTGTTTATTACTTTCCAAGTTAGCGAACAAATTGTCATAAAGACCAAAAATTGTTTCGAAACATTTGCAGATTTTGGGTGTCCATAAAATGTACTGAATAATAAACTAATCAACCTAATAGAACTGAGTGTTGAAGTTGGAAGCATGTGTGTTTTCGTTTTTCACTTCTTTACTTTTTGGTGTTGGGTTAAACAATTAAATGAAATGCATCTGAATGTTAAAATAAATATTACTCTTTGAAAGGACTTTTTAGGTTCATAGTTTCAAATTTTCTGATATATCACAATTTTAATCTTGATTTTGATGATAAAAGAAATATTTACCTTTTATTCTCATTTATTATACTTCAATACACAATCTCAAAGCAACATTTTTTTACAATTTTCCGAAACAAAATGTATCATGAAGATATATAAGAAACAAAATAACGGTTTCGAACTACCAGACCTGATATTATTAAATATATTTGCATCACGTTTGGGTCTCAGATTGTAACCAGCAATTTATCAGATTGCAACAGTCGGTGTTGTGTTTGTTTAAAAAAAAAGAGAAATATTTGTTGATATTCTATTTGGTTTTTGCTTCAGAAAATTTCGGTTCCTCAAATTGAATTTTTTACAATTTGTATATAATTTACATACAATATACTAGCATATATTTTTCTTTGCCCAAAAATTCAATTTGATTCTTTTGATGTACTCGCATGTTTCAGATTACGAGTATACCAGTTTCGCGTTAAGATGAAATTTGAAAGTTCAGATTTCAAGGAATTTTTTATTAAGCTTTCATCTTCTATTACATCACCTAAACAAATCAGAAAACCTTATATTCATACTTATTTTTAGTCGTAAGCTAACATACTGTGTTGCAGCATCAAACAGTACTAAGCTTTCATATTTTAAAATTCAATTTAGATCGACTACATTATATAAAGCGAGATTGGCTTATGTAGGTTGTTTTGTGGATCCTCGTTTACCATGCTTTGATATAATATGAAACGTGCGAGTCTAAAATAAAAACTGAGAAGACTTAAAAAAAAGAAATGAATAAAGTATTATAGGCTGCAAAATATATTCAGAGTGAAGCATCAAAGCTAGGGAGACAGCATTAATATCTCCATTCTCGGAAGTAATATCATTAGTGAGGTGTACCAATGCTGAATATATTCAAAACGTACCAGTGCAAAGACAGAAACAGAATAAAGAAATTTTATGCGATAACAAATAGAATAAGGGAACAACATAAAATCAGATATGAGTAATAAAGCAGAAATGCATAGCAGTGTTGACATCTTGAAAAAAAATAACTGAACCACAAAATACTATTTAGTAAGTGCTTCATTGTCAAATAAAAACGCAAGCAGAGTCTCTAAGCTAGTGCTCCGGATTAATTTTAGTTTAAAATTTCCCAGCTCTTACGATCTGGATAAGTAAATTTGGATTTAAAGGTCTGCTGTACGAAGGTATACTACCAAGACAGCAATTTATCGCGTAGCAACTAAATAAAATTTTATGCAACTTAAATGTTAACCAAATGAAATTGTTATTACGTCTTGCAATTTAAAACATATCAGGAATGTCAGAGAATCTGGCTGAGGGTTTGCATTTCAAAAGTGAAATTCAACGCACATTTTTAATACAAATCAAACATGATACTGTTACACTCACCTTCAAATACCTTATATCGTATTGTGAAAACACTAGTCTAGGAATTACCATTTGTAGACCTTTCTCAAATTAAACTTGGGAGCGATGATACAAGAGAAAGTAGCCAACAGTACTATTTCATTTCAATGAAAATCAAAGCATAAAATTATCAGCTACAAATAATAGATTTATTAATGTCCAGTCTTGTTCTTTTATTAGCTAATTTATACCTTATAGAATAAGACAGTTATGAAATGCGATTTCCTGGGGACTTCTTAATCGTTGCCAGAACTGCGTAAAATACCGTATCTTCTCCTTCAAGCAAGTATTTCAGGGTTTGTTGGATGCTGTTCCATTTCGTACAGGAAAGGGTATGCAATTCTTGCATAAACTGATATGCAATTCTTGCACTAGGATACACGGTGGAATATTAGCTCACTTCGTCATTGAATTTCGACACTTTCGGAGGCTTGTATATAACATATATTAGAATAAAGTTGGTGCAACTGTAATTAAGTCTCTACGCTCATTGGACCTAACTCCACTGGATTTTTTCCGTAGGTGCACATGAAATTATTGGAGTACGAGACACTTGTGGACACGATAGGAAATCTCGTTTGGAAAATTTTTACTGTAACGGGCAAACATGACGTCAGTCTTTCCTTCACTGGTGCGAAATATGCAGAGGTACACGTTAAACACCACTATGAGCATCTGTTTTGAATTCTTCTCTGATGTAAATAAGATTATCCAACTTATGAATCTGTAACGTCTTTCCTTTTCATTGCTGAAAGTGCAATTTGGACATTAAACTTTATATATTATTGATAGCGGAGTGCCAAAAACTCCCATAGAGTGCAGACGCATATTTTGTTTTTTGAAACGCATTTAATACTTTAAATGAAACTCAATATCGAAATTATTTATTTCCGTTCATATTTTCATTATGAAAGACTTACTTGCAGAAGTGCATTTTTTAATTACAAGTGATATTGTTGAATAAAGAGAAGAAATAAAACTAATGGATATTCCTAACTAACTGCATAATTAAAAGTGGGCATCATGCCTCACAACTAATAAATTGCCCTATATTTGAAGAGTATTTTTACACTATGTTACAGTGTTTCGTTTCATAATCTTATACATTTTAATAACCTGAATATTCTCACTTAAGAATAAAATACAATTAAGAAACGGATTTTATGCAATAAGATTTTGCTTAAAATGAATATGATAAATAATGAATTGAAAGCGGGGAAATAATACATCATACTATTTAATGAGAATAATAAATTAAATAATTTTATTTGCAGAATTTATCTCCATTTTCATGTCGCGAAGTGTAAAGTTACGAAAAAGCGTAAGGCGCCATGATAAAATAAAAAAAAATAATAATGACAATAGGAAGTAAATTATGCTAAAATCTCATCACATCACTTTCTTATACGGAATATTAAATTACACCCATTTTTTCTGCATTTCATTTAATCGTATTGGACTGAATTAAATCTACTTCGCAGATAGATAGCGCTTAAACTACAATATAATAAATGCACTCTTGGAAAAACACTATATCTGTTTACCACGCTAGGTCTGACGCTAGGTTCACTTAACATCGTTATATCTCCTTCATTTTATAACTCAGAATGCACAAAATTTTATGTATATCATCTAAAGAATTATCTAATCGTTGCTACATGGCCTATTCAAATACTTTAATGAATCTAAAACGATGTATAAAAGAAATTAAATAAACAAAAGAAAAAGAAACAGTTCTTCACAGATGATCCAGTATTTCTCATTCAATTAATTCAGTTCTCCCTTCGCAACAAGGCATAAATACATAAAAACTCAAAATATCTATGTTAAAAATTACGAAGTAAATCTTAAAGATTTATTTGTATTTCCTCGAATAAAATCCAGAATGGGGTTAAGCATGAATTTAATAATAAAAGAAGCATTAATTTGAAATAATAAAAGAAGGCGTTATCTCTGTGGTTGCGAAGCTTAGTTTCTCAAAATTGGCAACAAATCCACTATTCTGCTAAGTTTCAAATGTAAACAAATATGGCTACTTTCGTAACCATAATTAGGCTTAGCCGAACTTAAGCAATTTTTAAATTGTTAATTCTACAAATATTGCATGCAGATTTACTAAAGGAATAAAAAGCTTAACTGGAAGATAAGAATAACACAATTCAATTATTTTAAAAGCAAAAAATGCGCAATTTACCAACATAAAGAATAAAAAATCTCAGCCCACTGAGCCGAGTAACAGACTGGGTATATATATACTTTTGGTGGGACCGATTGCAACCAAAACGAGAGGTGCTCATCTACATACTATAGCAGTCCTACATAAAAAATTTCAAGATTCTGAGGTTATTCGTTTTTGAGTTATGCGAGATAAATACATACATACGTGCGTACGCACAGACGCCACATAAAAATCTCTTCATAATCCATTTTAAATCAGTTTTATAATTTTTTGGGAGAAAAGAGTCCTTTATTCTGTCGTTACCTACAGATGTCACGTAAAAACATTGTTAAATTGCATTCGATAGCTGTCAAAATGAATATATATATATATATTTTTTTTTAAATATGATTATAATATTTTTTTTTAAATATGATATTCGAAATTTTTCGCGATTACAATACTTCTTTTTTACTTCGTACAAGGAAGTAAAAAGATAATGACTTACACATTTGATAATGCAATTATATTAGTAGAAAATTTTTTAAAAAATAAATAATCGTTTATACATTTCTGCAAATTAAATTTATAAATTTCGTCATTTAGGTGTCCCACGCTTTTATTATTAGTGATATAAAATTTTAAATGAATTGTGTGAATAGATTGATTTAATCTATTATTTCCATTAAAATACGTCATGAATTAGTATTATCCTGTTAGTGCATTAAATTATCATACCCATTTAAATAAAAGATTATTGCATAAAAACGTTTGTAATTGCATTTTATTTTCTGTTATTTAAACTCGATTGCTAATTATCAATGATGAAAATTTAATCAATATTAGCAAGGCAATAAATTACAAGAAAATTATGAAATAAACAAAAAACTGAATATCATTCACAGAATGAAAAAAATGCTTTGAATATTTAGTTTCGGAAATTGGATGGAATGATAATATCCCAATTTGAAGTTAAAGTGAAAAAAAAATATTACCAATTCCTAATTAAGTGCACCAAATTGGCGAATTCAAAAGCAAGTTTCAGCAAGAAAGGCATTTTTCTCCTGTCTCTGTAGACTGCAACACATTTTCAAGAAAATGTATGAAATTGTTCAGTTAATACCTTTTTTTATATACTTTAAAAGAGAGCGAAAGGTTTGTCTTTTAATCCGCGAAAAATTCAAAACTCTGTTATCCGATTGGTTTTGCGATTTTGAAATTTTAAAGTATTAAATGTCAAATAGTCTAAAAAAATTGAATGATATTCAAAACGTTCCCAAATCACGGGTTTCTGCAAATACCAGTTTCATTGAAAAGGGTTTTCTTGCTCTACTCTATTCGATGGTGCAAAGTGTAAAATTCTGACATGCATATTTTGTTCATTAAACGAAGATATATGCGAAAAGCCATTTAAAGATTAATTGAAAAATTTTAAATTTTATTTTGAAAAACCTCTCCTTTGTCATCAAAAACCAGTGTGTGTGCAATATTTGAACTCGATGCATCATTATGTGAACGCCATGAGAGAACTAAATAAAAGCTTATTGAAAAAAATCGAAAAAGAACAGGTTTTGCGAATGAATCTGACAACGTTGAGAAAACAACAAAAACCTTAACAGAGTTCGAATAGAAAGAATTAGGTTTAGTTCGCATAAAGTTAAGAAAATTTTAAACATTATTTGTGGGGAATGTAAATTAATTATGATTAAAATTATCTTTATTATTTCCTCATAAATGTCTTTCATGCAATCAATCAATCCCCGAAACAGGTAAAAGTGCTATATTCGAAAGAATTGCTGGCAACGCAGACAGAGTACTCATTTCCTAGTATATCATAAAATATACTTATCTAGCTAAATGCTTAGTTAAGAACCTGTAGATGTAATATTTCATTTAACGATGAGAAGTTTTAAAACTCATTACGCCTATTGAAATAAGTTATTTAATAATAATTACATGGCTAATTAGTGACACAAAGTTCGGTCATTTTTCAGTTCCATCCCTGGTGAAGTAATATTACAGTACAGTAATGAAAGGTGTGCATTAGGTATATTAGGTTAGATTATTTCAATACTGCAAAGCACATGGGGACTATATGCTCAAGAGAAGGAATGCTTTTATGAAAGACATTTTAGAAAATTATGTTCACATAATGTTCACATAACTCTGTTCACAGAAATAACGAAAAATATCCATGAAACCAGCCGGTACGCCAGGTTTCGAATGGGTATCAAATTACTAATATTCAAAGTTTTTAACCCCTCAGCGATAAAGGCCTAATCTTTATATTAAAAATTATAATATCAATAAATATTGAATTTAATTTAAAGAAGTTTATGAAATTTGAAGCTTTAAACCTAAAATAAAAGATTTTTTCACAAATAATAATTTATTTAAACACCAGTTATAAGTTCTTTATGAGTCCGTAAACAGTTGCTACAAATTTTTTTAAAACTGCTTATTTACCAAAGTTTTCCTAGTTTAACCAAAGCAGTTCTTTGCTCTACTGCTTTTATTTTTACACTAAATGTAGCTATTTTTTCTACGCAGGTCCATCAAGGAACAAAGAACAAGAACCCAAACAAAGGGCTAATTATGTTGTTCTTAACTGTTATTACAACACGTAAGGAAACGGGCAGAGATTCTACAGCCCAGGAATCCTCCAGAGACGAATGAATACCACTAGAAAGGCTGAAGCTGTTTTTCTCCTCGAAGCAAGAAAGCCTTTTCATAATCCTCTTTCTCCCCAGTTTCCTAAATATTTCCTGCAGATTGCCTTATTGCGTTTTTACCGCTTATTTTTTCTTTTTCCTCGCGTAGCCGTTAGATGGCGAAATGGTTCCTTTGATGCAGTAATTGTGAAACAAGAGACTATGAAATGAAAGTTGAATCTAGTGAGCCACGAATAAGTGAACCAACACTTGAGGTCTCAGGTTTCGAGGGTTTGGAGATTCCTAATGAGAAGGATTCTGCAACGATACTCGTACTGTTGTGTTTACATACAAGATTTATTTATGAGAGAAATTTTCAACTATTTATTTTATTGAAGCTGCATTTCACAACTTTGAATATTAACTAGATTCGGAAAAACAGGTATGATTAGTTTTCAAAAAGCAAATTAACTTAGCACCTAAATATACCAAGAAGTATATAATAGCTTGATAAAATGTAATAAGTTAGGACAATTTTGATAATTATCCCCGGAATGCTAAATTACTTAACGGCATTTGACAGCTTATAATATCACCCATGCATTATTTCGAATTTTTAAATGCACTTGCTATGGCAATTTCACCGTTAAGCATGCATTCCTCTCTTATTAATGTGCGCACGATTGTTCGATGAAATCCGTATTAACATGGTATCTTTTTCGGCATGTAATGTAATACAAAGCTACCATACCACTTGGATAATGTACCCCAGTGCACTCTCAATCAAAACTGAAACGGAACAGGGGAAAAGTTATATTATAAACTATAAGGGCTGTTCTCACTGGGATTTATTTGAGCTAATGGAGACAACTGACGTAGCCGACCCATCTTCAAAACCAGTTTTCTCCCACAGGGCAGCAAGTTGAAAAATCTGAACTGCAGGCATAGCAGAGCTAGTTGACACATGGAACTGACTGACTCCGTTAGCTAAGATAAACCCCAGTGAGAATGGCCTTATAAAGTCTCAAATATCTTGTCAGCTAGAAGGATTAGTTTCCTCTTGGATTAATTCTTAGAACAAGCTATGCAACAGCAACAATAATAGTATTATTTCAAGCATTTAGAATTGTACCAGTGTTGTTGGTCGTTTATGTATAAGGTATTTCTTTCGCCTTCTTCGCATGCCCTCGTGGTGTAGTGGTCTGCATGCTCGACGCGTAATCGAGAGGTCCGTGGTTCGATTCCCGGCGAAGGCGTTGCTCATTTTTCATGTCTCCTGATTCCAAAAATTCCTAATGTCTCTACACTGGCGCCCGAACTAAAAACGTGGTGGATGATGATTCTCCACCACCGCGATTTGGCGATTGGGTCCCCAAAACCCCAGGCGCCCTTTAAAAAGGGGAGTATATAAGGTATTTCTCCCGCCTTCTTCGCATGCCTTCGTGGTGTAGTTGTCTGCATGCTCGACGCGTAATCGAGAAGTCCGTGGTTCGATTCCCGGCGAAGGCGTTGCTTATTTTTCACCTCTCCTGCTTCGTAATAACCTAATGTCTCTACATATGAAACATATAAATTTCCTAGCTTATAAGTTCTCTTAACTTCCTACCGATACTGCAATGAATTAGAAACAAAATATTTCTTGAATAGAGAGTAGAGATTCTTGAAGCGTTTACAGCAGTAGATTTAAAAACAAAAACCGATATCACTGAATCTCAGCTTAAATTCCGAATACCTCTGTAAAGATATAAGCCTAAAGTATACGTGATGTCGATTTGTAAGATTCATACACGTAACTAAGTGAAGTAATTTTTCATAGAATTAATTTCCTCTCACTGCTACATAGAAACCTTACTGTTTTGTGTTGCTTATTAGTAAATACACGATATTTAACACCTCCCTTTAGTTTTGAATTTGAAGCTTTAATATTTACTGTCCTTAGAATTCCTACTAAACTCCAAAACTTTTGGTGCGCTTTTAATGAGTTTAGATTTAAAGCATGTCAAGTCTGCAATCTAATTAGGACTTTATTATTCATTTAAGCACTTCAAGTAAACTTAGAGGCAACAAACGCAAATACAGTCGATAGGCAACGATTTGCATTCCAATGAGAGGTCCTAAACCTGCAGCAAAAATAAGAAAGGATTTAGTCAGACAATGACATTAGCTGGCATAAGTTCTAGTCCCCGAATCGGCTATGACTTGTAATGAATTTAGAATGGGTTGTTTATACCTACAACGTACAGTAAAGGAGCTAAGAAACAAAATAGTTTAAATTTAATTATTTGAATAGTTGATGACATCAAATTAAAAAAATATTCCAACATCGAAGCGAACTTTAGAAATATCGACAAAAGGATCCAATACGCATTATCTTAGAAAGTTATTTTACATGTTAAGGTATTAAGGCAATTAATCAGTTTTGATGAAATTGGCTTATCATGTTAGGATAATACATGTTATCATTATAAAAATTTGGAATGCTTACACGGATTTCAAATACTACACGTTTCCATGGAGCGG
The DNA here is from genome assembly GCA_000611955.2 of Stegodyphus mimosarum. Taxonomy (NCBI): domain Eukaryota; kingdom Metazoa; phylum Arthropoda; class Arachnida; order Araneae; family Eresidae; genus Stegodyphus; species Stegodyphus mimosarum. The sequence continues at coordinate 173,914 of KK120690.1, read as the reverse complement.
TTACAATTTATCCATATTTTCTAAATTATTTCTGATTAAAATTTAATTTATTACTTTAATGGTTTCCAAACCTTAACATACGTGTTAAAAGATCAAGGAAAAATAGAATGAAAATATATATCTTTTTTAAAGCTGAGTACGTAGGTAAATATTACAAATTTATGGAAAGAACAGAATCTAATAGAATCCAGTACAATCAGTCAGAAATGTATTTTGAATTTCTCAACTTTAAACAAAATCTCGTTCAAAATCACTCGTTGTTAATATTTTCCTTTAACCACTCAAACACTTGTAGAGCTACTAGGTTATTTCGAAGCAGGAGAAGTGAAAACTGAGCAATGACACCGCCGGGACTCGAACCACGGACCTCTCGAATACGCGTCGAGCGTGCTGACCACTACATCACGAAGGCGTGAGAAGTTGGCGGAAGAAATACCTTATAAATTGATTGGAATAATATTGGCATACGTATGTTTTAAATAGATAATACTGTTCCTTTGACTTGCCAAATTAAATACCTTTTTTTTTCTTTTCACTGGAATTTATTTCTTTTGCTGTCAAGAATAATCAGTTTCACACACTTTTGATTTGACTTGAATGCATTTATTTGCATTGTTTTTGCATTGAACATTTAGTGTAATTAAGAGTTCTATTTCTATCTGCTTGAAAAGACATCCTCTATACTATACTTCCGAAGAATAGCGCTGGAACGATAACTAAAGCCATATTTTGTGCAGCAGCTGGACATTCGATCTCAAACAACTGAATTATATTTCTTAAAACATGCACAATTGATTAAAAGTGAATATTAAAGAAACAAATAGCTACACAAAATCAAGCTCTATAGTTTTGACAGTATAAATCGTACTTTTATATTCCGTCCGCTTTGTTACATTACATTTGCCCAAGGCCATCTTGTTGCCATGATGAGAGGACAGCTGAGTGCCATAGGCTTGAGCCGTAGTTCGAATCCTGGAACAAGCATGGATGTTTGTGCATTTACAATGCAGCATGAAAGCACTGTTGAGTCGTATGTGCGCTTAAGAAGTTGCTAAATGGAGAAGAGGAGTGGCAGAATATTTTGTCTGTTCCCCAGGGGATTCTCCTTCAGAACCGTGGTAAAACTGGAAAAATTCGTTTTGTCACCTATAACGGAGCGTTCAGATGATTGTATAGCTCTCAAAATTCTCATAGTTTTAAAACAAAAATGTTGTTAGCTAGCTACGTTCATATCTGAGGAACAGAGTTTGAAACGTTGCCAATCAGGAAAGATTGGGTTGCGCATGCATAATTGTGTAGTGACTTAGCAATATTGGATGTCAGTTATTAAACCAAGTGGCGTAAAGTTGAGAATCTGGAGCATTCAGACAAAATACTTATACCATTTTTCGTGACGTAGCAATGGCTGCTTTCCAAGCAAGAGAGGTTTTACTTATGATATTTTTGACCATGAAATTTTGACATGAACACTCCATAAGGGGCCTACGGACAAAGTCATTTTGAAACAAGGGTAAGACGCAACTCTTGTTTCTTGACCCCGATAAAAATCATGGAATTTAATCTGATTTGCTGTCAGGCATGTGAAATAAGTCGACGCAACGACTAAGAAGTATTTTAAAACTTTCTTTTTAGAATATTCAGTTTATTACTTTTCTGGATGCATATTGCACACGTTATGTAACTGTTATAATCCCATGGACAAGTTCGTTGTAACAGAAGGCCTTACTTGTATTTTTGGGATTTTATCTCGATCATAAAGTTCACTTAAATCAGAAAACTTCCGTTCCCAACTTCTTCTTCCCATGATTAATTTTATTTGAAAATCTTGAAGTTATACTTAATGCTTAATTTTTATACAAATTTTGAAGTACTGTACAGTTTTAAGGCAATATATCAAATGAGAAAAATGCACTCATGGTTTTCCAGGTTAAATAAAGTTTACACTTATCGTAACATTTCTTTTAACTAAATAAAAATAAAAAGAGAATTAGTAGACGTTCTAAGAAGTTTTCAATTTCAAGGTACACCCCCCCAAAAAAATATAAATATAACTAATAAGCATCTAATGAAATAAACGGGAAAATTACTACACCCGATTAGGAATTAATATCATAATTTAAATTTTCTTATCACTGTTCCATCGATTTAATGCAAAACAAAGAATTTTGTCCACTCAGGAAAAAAGAAAATTTTTTGGAATCCAATGCTGGTCATTATAAGTCTATCACTGGAGCTTCACAACTGATCACGGTATGTATAAAAGCATCTTTTCATCTTTTCGACGAAATAAATGGGCAGCTTTCCGATTACTAATGGGATACTTCCCGAATTTAAAGAACTGAGCTATATCGCCGACTACAAGCAGATGATGAAGCCTTTTGACGAACAAAAGGTAACTGTGTTTTTTATCATTCGATTTGTCATAATTTATCAACTATTAAAAGCCGAAGACAAATTTTTGACAGAATTTGGGCTCATTGAAGATAAAACTCGTTGCAAGAAGAAAATGAAAAATGTGTTCTTTAACCGTTCGAAGTATGTTTAAGCGTAATGTTGAAAGAAGATAAATTTTGTAGTTCTAGAACATAAGAGTTAATGTTTGAATGTATAGCAGAAGTATCGATATGCTGACTCAAGGTATCTAGAATTGGTAATTCTGGCTATAAGCTTTGAAAGGTTTTTTCTGGTTTCCTTTATTCCTGTTATAAGTTTTTTTTTTATGGAGCAGACAAATTTGAGAAATCAACTTAATCGGGGCTCTAACCACAAATTTTCCAATTTATAGGTAATTGCTAGCCACGATCCGCACACAGTACACATCGAATATTTATTTTAATATTTTCTCTTTCACATAAACGGCCACCCGGAAGAGGCGAATGAGCTTTAGTCGGCCAAATCTAGGTGGTATAGAGCTATCGTTTATCATATTTTTTGGTGGAGTACTACTGTGGAGATAATAAGGCTGTATAATGCATGCAGAAAAATCAACCGTGTCTTTCACTGGAACTCTATCCGTGGATCATAGCATTGTTAGCTAAACTGCGCACACCACCAGAACACATAGAAAGTATCGTCAAGTAAAATTAAGATTTTTATAAATAAATTTACTTGTTTTAATTTTTCTGATTAAAACAATATAGCAGGAAACTTTAGCACTGTACGTAATTTCTAAGAATCTACTTATGTATTTTTGATTGAATAATTTAGATTGCCTTACGGTAATGAGCAACTAAGTTACATATAAACATGAAAAATTCGTAATCTATGCAAACCTGAAATTGTGCACCTTACTTCGCAAAAATTATTTAGGCAAACAAGTGCTGCTTTTCTAAAAATTAACTAAATAGACATGGAGGAGCCACAACAATTACCTATCGACATATGTGTGTCTCACAATATGTATTTTGCAATATAATATACAGCTTAATTGCAACAAGATATATTTCACTTTTGTCTGAATGCACACCGCCAGGTCCTCTGAGTTGGATTTTGTCCTATTAAACCAAATGTCAGGTTTTCTTGAATATAAAGCATAAGAGTATGCATTATTTAACTGCTATTTGCGATATCGAATTTTTAGGTGGATTGTCCTTGCCAGTAATAATGATTGAGTTTATTGTAAGCCTCTCTTAATTTTGAAATGTATTTCTTTTATTACATCAGCTACAAAGTTCAAAACCGAGCCTTGTTTTACAGATTTTGGCGTATTTCAAAATGCATAGTTTTCTTTGACTCAAACACTGCCAACTAGAAGAAACTTTGCAAAGGCGTATATTACTTTAAAGTTTTACACCTTTAACTCACAAGATTTCCGGATTGCTCCGAAAGTTTTGACGTATGGTTCTCATATGAAAGAAAATTTTAAGAATTGCATGTCATTTGGAAAGACAGAATGAAACGACGATGACATGAGATGGACGTAAGACAGAATTTGAAAGTTTCTGTTTCTTCGTTACCTAAAAAATTGAGGGTGCTCATAAAGCACGACAATATTGTTAACACGCACAATTTTTATTTATTAAAAGAAGTTATTCATATGTAACTGATTTTGGTGATCATAAAGAATTAACAATTATGTTTCTATTCTCCAGACGTTTAATAAAAATATTGCATTTTATATTTAATAGCGGATTTTTTATTATCAAACAAAATATATTCTACCAACATAATCTTAAATATATATTCTGTTTAAAATTTCGAAACAAGTAATATATAAGGATTTACCTGTTTCGTATTTGATGACTTGGGCATTAATAATAAAATACCATATACAGTGATTTAAGCATTAATTATAAAGTGTTGTGTGCAATAATATAAACCTTTAATGCAGCTAAGTCAACAAATTTTACCATTATATCTGAAATAAAATGTTCCTCACACTGAATAAGCCATGAATTTAATACAAAGTTCAATCAGTGAATTTCTAGATCAAGAACTTATTTTTTCCTACATATTCCAGCTTCTGTTAATAAGTAGGCATAACTAGACTTAACAGTAATTTAATAATAGTACGTTGGAGGAATGCATAATTATACTGAGCTGAATACCTTTTGTTTTTGTTGTTCTTTGAAATAACCGGACACTTTCTCAATACACACGTAAATTAATTACATCACCAAAATCGTTACCTAAGGAACACAGCTTGACCAATTTTATACAGGCAAGAACGGAATGTTCAGGCAAATGTTTAAGCAGAATACCCCGTCTGATTGATTTTAGTAACTCCAGCCTCTCTTCCTTTCGAGAAGAAACCATGAAACTTTCCATGAAACTTTCGAGAGGCCATGAAACTTTCGAAGAATGACCATGAAACTTTCGAGAGGCCTTTTTGTTAACCATGAAACTTTCGAGAGTCCTTTTTGTTAACCAGCATTTTAAGTGACCCCCCATGTCGTACAGAAATTATACACTTTCAAACATCCAAGCCTAGGCCGGGATTCGAACCCGGGCCCAACGATACGATCGCCAGCAGCGCTAACTACTGTTCCGATCAGGTAGGTTAGAGTTAATCCTCTGAAATGTAGAGACAAGACTAGATAAACATCACACGACGGTGACATGATGAACACGACGGTGACATTATGGTTACAGATGAATTTTATAAAAAAAATTTGCCAATTCCTTTATAAAATAAAGAGGGATAAAAAACAGGCTTTTAATCAGAATAGATTTTAATAGGTGAATTCAGTGATTTTAAATCCAGGAAAAAATAGGTTTTCCTTTTCGAGTGTATTACTATATTAGAGGTTGGGTGAAACGCCTCATACTAGATTTTAAGGGATGTAGAAAGCATCGATAGGAATTATACTCATACAGAAATGCATGATCCGATGTGCCACTGAAAAACGTTGGAAGGGATAGAAAATGCGGGAACTACACAAGGCAGTCAATGGTGGGAAAATCTTAGTACACTTAATATAATAGGTTGTAAGGTTTATCCTAATTTTATTAACATTTATTTTAAGTTTATGCATCTTTCCTATTATTTCTGGTTTCAGCTTACTATTTCCTACCAGGATGTAATTTTAGAACCGCAGTTAATAACAAATGAGTAAAGAGTAGTATTTAAGTTGATGTTTCACCGATTCCGTGAGAGAGAGCTTGAGTTTCTGACTAGCGCGCGTTTGCCTTTTGGCTACGTCTCTCTATGCTATTGCAACTCTCGTCCATACTTTTGGCCGTTGTTTGGCTTCGTCGACTTAATTAAGATTTAGCGGCCAACTACTTAGAATCTTGATAGCTTCGGCTAGCCCACGTGAAGGCTTTACTGTACACTCCGAGTTAGGAGTTGATTGTATCATATTTATTGTAAGAAATAAAGGATAGTTAACCCTTCGCAAGTCTTACGTCTCTATTCACACATTTAAGCGATTATTCGCTTATTAGTATTTGTGGGGTTAAAGTATTGAACAGTGAGTTAAAGAAATAAAACACCACAAGGTTAACGTAAATGTGAAAATGAATGAAAGGGCACTTAAATGCGATTGAATGACAGTTTTCTCAAGGGGGGATGATAATGGAAGAAGGATAGAAATCTTAGAATATTATCTTTAGCGATGTTCTCTGTTGAAACCAGAATGGCGTTGGACAGAGGCATATTTCATCATTGGGCTCAAAGTTTTATTTCTCACTAGAGTCTAGATTATTGTTTTATATACTTACAATGAAAATTTTAGTTATTTTCTTTCCATAATGCCTACCGAAGAACATTTTGTAGAAATAATTTGAATGCTGATTATTTCTCCTTGCATAAATGCTATGATAAAATTTCTAAGGAGGAGTTATTTATCCCAGTTTCTATGTCCAGTGCAGCAGTATAGCCTAAAAAGATTTCCAGACCTTTCCGCTCATGCATAATGCAAAAATTTTTAGTACCCTTCATGGAAAAGATTTCTTTTCCTAATTCAAGGTTTTTCTAAATTCATGAACTTCATGAAAATAGTTTTTAAGCTAACAGTCCCCAGATGCTTAAGCAAGGAATTTTGCTCTTATACATTATTTGCCTTTTCGATAAACTAGTCAACACTCAGTAATAATTCAATGAAAGTAATAAATTTATAACATCACGTAATAGCCTAAAACTAATTTCATGACATTTTGAAGGCTATTTAAGCAGTGTCCCTGAACATCAGAAGCAACTAATATCTCGGCTTTCATACTATGCATTAACTTGTTACTTCGCAATATACATTAACATTATTAAGAATAAAAATCAGATATTATAGCTATAACCTCCTTCTTTGTATATGTTTTGCACATAATACAAATATGGTTTAAAGGATGATATCTGGAACCAAATGCTACTTGGTTATAATGAAAGTTTTAGAGTATTTTTAAGATGAGTAATGTTACATTCGGAAAAGCACATGTAAAATTTGAAATAATGTATATCCTTCAGGACATATGAATGGGTTGATAAAAATTATTTTTATACTTTTAATTCTTTTAAAGAACACAGTTTCTAAATTAATATTTCTTTTACAAACGGAAGAGCAAGGAAAAACATAAAACAAAAAATATAGTTTTCTAAGCTGCAATAGAAATATGCTTTCAACAATATTGTCTAAGAACATAGTATTATAGAATTTATTTTCTGTCAATCAAACTTTTATCCGCTTATTTCGATGCTTTATGTATTCAATAAAAATACAATATTGAGAAAAAAATTCCTTTAGCTTCTTTCAAAGATAAGATAGGATATAGTGGGTTTTGCTTACAGACGTTTGTTTTTTCAAGATTTATATGTTTTCTATGGAATTTAAATTCTGAATAAGAAAACCTTATAAAATTTACTTTTGAGAAGAACGAGAAGCATAATTAGCTGTAATGTGCTAAAATATTGGTCTGCTTTATCAGATACCCACAACAAGTCTAAACTAGAAACGATGGCAGTTGTAAATGAAACAAAATACTAATTAGGCTTGCTAATAATTAAATATTAATTAAAGTAGACCTAACATCTGATCTAAGTTCTGATTCAGATCAGGAGGATAAACAGGTGACAGGTGACGGAGGACGGGGACGCCTGGTGTTTAACAGAGGTAAACAGGCATATGTCCCGCGCCCTTCACTATCTAGAGCTAGCAACTCCCTGGAGCTCCAAGAGGTCGCACCGGGAGTTTATTGAATTATTAAAGTGACTTCACATGGCCAAACAGGGGCGTCTTGGATATACAATAGTTTGGTTTTATAGGCAGACGATTTTGGCATCTTAATTTGTAAAACATGGAATACAACTTGTTAAGACTCATACATTTAAACTGACACATATGCATGCACATGTAAACACATAATATGTATACACTTAAACTGACACAAATACATATACAAATAAACACATAAAAATATAAGCACATATATCACATATTAAACACAAACCACTTAAGAATACGCAGAATGCTTGCAGATACAAGAATCTATGCATACAGATACAAGAATCTAAACTGACACAATTTAAACTGACACATATGCATGCACATGTAAACACATAATATGTATACACTTAAACTGACACAAATACATATACAAATAAACACATAAAAAATATAAGCACATATATCACATATTAAACACAAACCACTTAAGAATACATAGAATGCTTGCAGATAGAAGAATCTATGCATACAGATACAAGAATCTATGCATGTTATAGCGTAGCAGACGCTGTGTAAATATAAGAGATGCGCGATGCATATTAGATTGTACCCAATTGTATGAGCAGATTAAAAACTTTGCAGCAAAATTTAATACAATATATAACAGGTGGAGTATTGTGCAAGTAGTATAGGTAAGTTAACAATTGCAAGATGTTATACAAAGCACTTAAGGGTTCTTT
>KK120690.1:151168-161499 GCA_000611955.2 Stegodyphus mimosarum | reverse complement strand
TAACTTTTACATTCTAAAATTATGTTTAACTTATCATTTTATTACAGACAAAGCGTAATGGACTTTGTGCCTCACAGAGCAGGCTAAGGACTCTACTGAAATTGCAATTATTCTTTTATTTTATTTCAATTTTACTATATAATTTTATTACCATCAAGTGTATTTGTGCTAATTATAAATTCACCATCCCATGATAACTAAAAGTGGTTCGTTTCGAATTAATTTACTAAAATATTTTGTGTTTAAGGTAAAAGAATTTATTTATTTACTACTATAAATGAATACAAGATTAACGCTCTTACTGAATTTACGCAACCGCGGTGCTTCTACGACTGATTCTCCTCAGATTATGAACTTGAAATGTTTACGATCACTTGAATTTCCACCCTAGCAAAATCGAATGATGATGCAATTGCACCATATTGGGTGAGCGATAAAGTTGCACCCAATGTTTAATAAAAAGGCCATGTAGCATGTTTAGACAGGACTGGTAAAAATTCGTTGACATTTATACCAGAATTGAAAAGAAAACAATCGGCTGTTGAAATAAATTTTAGGGGGTTTAAGTGAGAACATGATATTTAATAAAAAAAACGCCCTTTTAAGCTAAGATTTCAGATTTTCTTTTATTTCCTTTTCATTGTTTTAATAGGATAAACTAAAACGAAGTCATGACTCACATTATGTTCACTCAGTCATACTAGATTAAAAAGCCTGATGTGTACACCACATGACTTCCCTGTACAGAATATTAAATTATACGTATTTTTCTTGCATTTCATTTAAACTTATTAGATTGAATTAAATCTACCCCGCTGATAGCGCATAAGCCACAATAGAATAAATGCAGGCTTTAAAATTCACTATATTTGTTTACTGTAGCGTCACTCGGACTAGGTTCACTTAACTGCGTTATATCTTATTCATTTAATAAAAAAAAGTTATATCATTTGAAGAATAATCTAATCGTTGCCATATGTTCTATTCAAATGCTATGATAAATCTAAAAAGAAATATAAAAGAAATTTAGTAAGTAAACAAACGGACAAAGAGAAACAGTTTTTCACAAACGATTCAGTATTTCTCATTCAATTAATTCAGTTCTAACTTCAAGACAAGGCAGTAATATATAAAACACTCAAACTATCTATATTAAAAATTACGACGTAAATCGTAAAGACTTATTTCCGCGAATAAATTACAGAATGCATTAAGCATGATTTAATTCGCAATGATAAAAGATGGTGCTATCTTTGTTGTTACAAAGCTTAGTTTCTCTAGATTGGCAACAAATTCACTATTCTCCTAAGTTTCAAATGTAAACAAATATGGATGTCATAATAAAAATTATTTGGTTTAGTCGCAGTTAAAGAACTTTTAAATTGTTTATAATTCTACAAATCTTGCGTGCAGATTTATTAAAGGCATAAAACCCTCAACCGGATAATAAGAACAACATGATTCAATCATTTCTAAAGCACAAAATACACAATTTACGAACATATAAGAATCAAGAAGCTGAGCTCACTGAACCGAATAACAGAGTGAATATATATAGAGAGAGATATATATTCATATACCTTTGGTGCAGGCGATTGCAACCAAAATAGGAGGTACAGATCTACATGTTATAGCAGTCCTATATACAAAATTTCAACGTTCCGAGGCTACTCGTTTTTGAGTTATGCGAGATACATACACACGTACGTACGTACGCACAGATGCTACGAAAAAATCTCTTCAGATTCCATTTTAAATCAGTTTTATAATTTTTTGGAGAAAAAAGAGTCCTTTATTCTGTTCTTACGTACAGATGTGCCGCACAAATATCGTTACATTACATTAGATAGCTCTCAAAATGGTTATTTTATTTGAAATGTTATACCCGAAATTTTTCACGATTACAGTACTTCTTTTTTACTTTTTACAAGGAATTAAAAATTAAAACTTAGAATAGCAGCTAAGAAATAATGTGCCCTAATTTGAATGACAGAATATAAAAATATAAATAGAAGCACTTTTACAGTAGAATGGTAGTCATTTTATAGCAAACCCACAAAACAACTAGCAAAGAAACTAAACAGGAAAATAATCACGTATTAAAGTATGCCGTCTGTTTGTTGTCATCACTCATTGTTCACAGTTCTTTGGTTCTGAGAGTTTCGAAAGATGACAATAAAAAGTAAATAACATATTGCTTCCAGAATGTGAATCAGCAGCCATCACTTATTTTTTGCCTTCTTCCTTACAATTAGGCTCAAGAAAAAGTGCTATATAGGAAAAACAAAGGTTGAAAGAAAGGCTTTCAAGGGATGGCAGATTAAAGCTGCAAAGGTTGCAATACCATACTGAATTGTATTGAAGTAACTGTTTCGAAAGTATTCGTTGTTCTTTTTGATCTAATTTGTAGAAAAATGCACTTAATTAGTCTTTTTTGCAGTTATAAATCCAAATGATTCATATTAAATGAAAAAATAATAAGTTGGAAAATTTTCTTCATTTCGAGGAAAAACAAAGACCTTTTTTTTTAAAAAAGAATACTTACAGATTTAATTAATTTTTCAGAACCTCAGAAATATACTGCTAACAGCAACCTGCGATTATTAAATTACATTTTTAAAATATACTGCTGGCCACCGTAAATGCAACACCCTGAAGGAAGCATGCAAATAACATGAAATTTACAACATTCATTAGCGGAGGTGAGATATGCAAATGACTAGAATTTCAGCGCAGAAGCACATCACGCGCGGCTGTGGCGCCACCTCAAGGCGCTATTTTTAAGGCTTGGAGTTTTCGACTATAAGTTCGGCAATTGTGTAATTCTTGTGTTTTTTTTCAAAAAAACGATCAATTATGCCTCGTAGTAAACAGCGATCATCGTTTGATCAAGTATCCGAGTTCGATAGAGGAAGGATAGTGGCCTACCGGGAGTGTGGATTATCTTTCAGGGAAATCGGTAGTCGTGTTGGACGAAATGAAACAACTGTAATGCGGATATGTGACCGTTCGATGCAGGAGGGTACGACCGATCGACGTGTTCGATCGCATCCACCTCAGTGCACTACTTCACGTGATGACAGGAACATTGTGCGCATGGCAGTGACGGATCGCTCAGTTGCATCACGAACCATAGCAGAGCATATTCAGTTTCTAACGCATCATCCAGTGTCTGCGAGTACCATTCGGTGCCGTTTACAGCAGAGTGGTCTGCCCGCAAGACGTCCATTGCTTCGTTTACCCTTGACGCAGAACCACAGATGTCTCCGCCGCGAATGACGGGATGTAAGAAGGATGTGGAGGGTAGAATGGAATGAAATTGTCTTTGCTGACGAGTCACGTTCTGTCTGCAACACCACGATGGTCGGATTCGAGTCTGGAGACACCGTGGAGAGAGGATGCTGAGCAGCTGCATTATGCACCGGGGATTATGGTATGGGACAGTATTGGATATCACTCTCGCACTCGTCTAGTACGCAATGCCGGTACTTTAAACAGCCAGCGCTACATCTCCGAGGTGTTGGATCCAGTTGTCCTTTCTTATCTTCAGGTCCTGCCCACAACCATATTTCAACAGGATAATGCGCAACCACACGTGGCACGCGTTGTCCAAGGGTTCTTCGTCAATCGCCAGATTGAATTGCTTCCCTGGCCGGCTCGCTGTCCGGATCTTTCGCCGATAGAAAACATGTGGTCCATGGTTGCTGAACGATTGACCCAGATTATATCCCAAGCTGCCACACCAGATCAACTTTGGTAACGTGTGGAAGCTGCCTGATCTGCTGTACCCCAAGAACACATCAAAAGTCTCTTTGAATCAATGCCGAGGCGCGTGGCAGCGGTGATCTCCAACATTGGCGCTACTATGGTTACTGGTTATGTGAGGAACCACACTTCACAGAAGTCTATAAATTTAATCATTTGATACTTGGTCAACATTTTATCTACTAAATAAATTTTGTTGTGATATATCTTGTCTTTCTTGGTGTTGCAATTTGGGTGGCCAGCAGTGTATATAAACGATGTCCATTTAATTAAAATACACATTTAGAAAACTGTAATATGTTTAATTATCTATCCCTTAATAAATCTGTAATAAACATTTAGGTTACTGCTTAAAAGAAAAAATACATTAAATAAGATCCTCTATGGTTCCGGAAATTTAATTTGTGAATAATGATAATGATTTATATTTTTATTTATAAGAACTCTTAGATAATGCTGTTTAAGGGAATCATCGTACTGATAGTTATAATTTTATTTTGAGTCATCAATGAATACGAATTTTGAAATGTATAAATATTTCAAAATACTGGGCCGACGACGATGATTTTCGGTATTTTTTTAAATATGTAGAGTAACATTTAAAAAAATCAAAATACTATATGATGCATACTTTTTATCACATATCTCCTATATCTTATCGTAAAATTAACATTAGCTTTTGCCTCAAAGTATTGTATTTAAACCATTTCAAATATTTTTCTCACAGAATATCTTTATCATGTAAATTTAATTCACATGAGTTCGTTTTATGTAAATATTATGTTGTTTCTTTTTTAAACCTTCTCGTGAGATGCTGTAAATTTAGATCAATACAGAGGTATTTTCTTAATATTCCGTAGACGTATTATTCTTTTTACTTATTTCGAGGATTATTCTTCTTCTACCTATTCATTATTGTTAGTCTTTTCACTATGAATTTCGTTGCTTGCGTAAACAGAAATTTTTATCATTTCGGAGAATACTCATACTAACTGCACAGATGACTCAGTAAAAAACTGTGTGTAGCTGCTTCTTGAATAATGCCTCTCTTTTCTCATACACATTAGATTATTTATATTACATAATAAGGCATATTAAGACACATATTTTCTTATATATCTTAATACAAGCTAAAATAATATAAGTTTTTCTTTTCTGATTTATGGCACTAGTAGAATGAACCATTCCTTTAAAGTATATGAGTATATGTTTTAAAATTTCTTGAGATTAATTCTGAGTGAACTATCCTAAATAGGCCTGTCATAAATTTTTAACTGAAACTTGCTTTAGGAGTTTACTAGGAATCTAAAATCAATTGTTCTTATTGTGCCTCTGTTGACCAAGCTCCATTGTGATCGACGTCTGCAGTGGGCCCGCCAACAGCGAGAGTGGACCATGGAAAAGTGGGAGACAGTTTGCTGGTCGGATGAATCACAAGTTCTCATTCATCGCGTCGATGATCGTGTCAGGGTATGCCATCATCCAGGCGAACAGTTGCTCACCCCATCTCGTACAGCAGATTATACATAGGTTGTTGGGGGCTGTATTATGATTAAAGGAACGTTATCATGGGCGGTTCTGGGACCCTTAGTTGTGGCAGAACAGAGCATGACAGCTGCGAATTACCTGGCTAAAACTGCAGATCAATTGCATCCTGACATGGCGTTTGTCTGCCCAACTGGAAATAGATCATGCATGAATTCCAACTTTCTGGACCTTAACCCGATCAAGCATGTTGGGAATGTCATTAAGAGACATCTCAGAGTTCAAACACCATCATGTCGGAATATTTCGACTTTGCGTGACCGCTGCTTAGACATTTGGTATAACCTATGTCTAGTTATCTAACAAGAACTTGGGCATCCATGCCAAAGTGAGCTTAGCTCATTTTGGCATGGATGTTTTCAGTGTATGCTGCCAGTCTTTCTTTCTATATGCACTAAATGCTTCAAAGTATTAACCTAACCGACTATGCAAGCACTCTAAATACCTTTTCCAAATAATAGCCGTTTAATTTATAAAGCCGTAAGCCCTCATAAAAATGTAATATAGTTTCCTTATTTCCTGCTACAACGTATTGAAATTAAAACTTGTGTACTAACAAACATTTTTAGCAACTATTTACTTCATGAAAATCACCTTTCTTCTTAGATATTCCTTTCGTAAGAAATTCCGTATTATTTAATTGAAATGTAATCGGTACAGAAACGTGCTGGTATAAAATTCGAAATTGTGCAAAAAAGCAGCTTAAATTAGCACTGATTTTCAATAAAACTGTATCGATTTCAAAGAGAGGAAGCTATAAGTCCCTTTCAGTCCCATAATTGTAGAATGTTAAAGATTTCATATGAAAATCTTAAAAAACTTTAATTATAATCAGAATATTTGCAAAGATATTGAAAGATCTAAATAAATAACTGTTGAATATTTTTGCAAATGTAATAGGTAAAGCCACGAAGGATCAAAATATATTAAAAATATTTTGAAGAATCCATTTGTGTCAATCACAAGCAATTCATCTTTATGTTTGGTAAAGCTGAATGGCGTGCGAAAGGAGAAACACTAAGCCTTGGCCATGTTACTGTACTTCGGACATGATTTGAGCAAATTGTTTCATTGGGGAAATTATCTTGCAAATTAATAAATATAAATGATTGTTTGAAATATTCTATTTTATAATTTATAATTGGACATACTATATAGATCCAAGTATAAGTATAAACTCTTAAAATGCTTGACATTTATTTCAGGTATCATTTAAAGAGAGAAGATTAAGACAGATAATTTTTCTCCATATTAACTCAATAAAAAGCATTCGTATATAATTGCCGAAAGAATCGTAATAGTAATTCATTAATGTATTACAATATTCTGTAGAATTTAACATAGAATTAGAAATTTAGGCCAAGTAACAAATTTTTCGTTCCACATCATATGCATCATATGCGAAAGTAGTGCCTATATATATTACTTAATTTCTGTGTCAATATTTCCTTTACGAAAGAACAACTTCGTGGCGTTCAATATATCAATTACTACTTCCGACGGAATGTGTTTGTTTAGCGTTGTAGAAGCCATAAACTTGCGTTGTTTATGATCGTGAGCGAACGTAGCAAAGCATATACACTCGTTATCTGTGAGCACACTAGGACATTTAAGGTAACGCATACGAGGGCCACCATAGTTGGCAATTGCATGGAGTCCAGAAACACCATAAGCATTACGTTGTTCTTTCCTCAAGAATAAACTGTGAAGTAGTAGGAGAATTTTACTGCATCGGCAGCTGCTTTGGCTATCAGCTGCAACGTTTTAAGAGGAAAGCGTCATTTCACTGGTTTAGGAACATGAGAATTATTTGGTATTCTTCTTTAGGACACTGTGAGCAGAGAATATATTTGTTATTCTTTTCAAGAAATGTGACCTCTCTTAAATGCTATAAACGAAATTCAGAGTGTCATTCTATCGACAAAGAATTTGGTGGTAAAACTCATAGAATCACTTCTAAGGCAAATATGTTTTTAGTTTTCTGGTTTCGAAATGCATTACGAATTTAAAACAACCACTTCGAACAATTTCCTTTAAAGTAAGGTCAGCTGAAATCTTAGTTTGGGATTTGTTAATAATGGCCGAATTTTCCAGTTTGAAGCCAATTTTTCCAGCATTTTGTCGAATAATAAACTGGCATATAAAATTAAATTCTGAGCGATTTGTCTCAACATCTCTCAAGCAATGAATTAAAATGTGATGATTTTTATTGCGTAGTTAATTTAACCAAATTAATATTGCGAATATCCATGTAACTATCAACCACGGAGCATGAATCATTTCCATGTAATTTAGTACTGTATTTATTAGAGCTAAATAGGCTTCTCTTTGTTCAGTTTTAAATACTTGTCCTCTATTCGCGAGCTTACAAATCTGTTATATCCTACTTCTGCCAAACACATAAATGTCCGAAATGAATGACTGTTTGTTCTTTGACACCTCGCCTGCCTCCCAAGGGGCAGGACATTTTGGAGCTGATCTGTTCAAAAGAACTCTATTTAAAGAAGATTTATCAACAGGCTTTACAGAATTATTTTTTAAAACTTTTTCTTTCCTAGCTTCGTATATTATACGTATTCTGACTTAACTCCAGACACCTTAGCTCTAACCAGAAACATTCGAAAACCAATTCGTAATTAAGTTCCCTCTGGGAGGGCACCGCAGTGGACTAGCAGAGTTCGACTATTCCACTTTCTACTCTTAGGAAGTTGAGAAAGCCTGCCTTCTTGGAAGCGGATGAATTTAAAAGGCTTCTCACCAGAGTTCCTTTGGATAACTAAATGCAGCAACAAAGTTTCAGGTCAGGACAAATGTGATCCTGTCGTTTAAAGAAAAGTAAACTATATCTAATAATCGCGAAATATATTTTACTAAAATTAGTGACTATTTAATGCTTTATCTTATAAAGCTAAATTTAATCTAGCACATCTGAAGTACATGGTCCTCATTATTTATGAAAAACATATAGAATGCTTAGGAAATATATGTATTTTAATATTGAAAGGAAAACTATTTTGTTAATTTAAAATAACTGCATTCTATGAGTAAACAATGATACTTTAAAATTATTTATTTAATATCGAATGCTATTGTTTAAGTTAGAAAATTTTCAAATTTCATTTGTAACTAGAAATGAAGCATTTTAAGAACAATTAGTGCTACAAATAAAAACTAAAAATCAAGAATTCATCGTCTCTCAGCTCGAAGTGTTTATTCTATTCTTGTAGCTGGAGTGATATTTGGATTTCAAATATTTCACTTAATTTAGCTCACAAGGATATAATGATAATAAAGCAAAAGCTTCATAAACGTTGATTGCTTTTCATGAATCCTTTTCCATTATTCGAAATATAAATGAATGTGATTATATATCAGAAGAAGCACATACTAGTTAATCAGCGATTACGATTTAGAAATTTCATGAGAACTTCGAGGTTGAATAATTAGCGCTTTAGCCTTGAAATTGGATTTTTCAAGGATAAAAGCTGAAACAGATCCTAAAGCCTAATTTGACACTAAACTTGGCACAGGAAAAGAGAAACATTAAATCAGTTACATTCAAGAAATTTGCTTTAAAATTTAACTGAAACCTGAAAGATAACTGTAATCAATCATAAGGAGAGTGACAGTACTTCGGATGTTTAATCAATATAAAAACCCCGAACAATTAAATCACAAAATTTATCCCCATGCAAAAGTTTAGAATTGCTACCTAAGTTAGGATATCATTTTCAGATTCAACGAAATAGAATGTAATTTACTATGTCTTCTGATTTAATCATATCCGAATTTAAAAATAAAATGCTACTTACTAACTTCTAATTATAAAATGAATTGCTCGTTTTACAAGATTTATTTACAAGTTTTCCAAGAATTTATGACAAATATTTTAGGTATTGTGGCACAGATATTAATTTTTAAAGTATTTATCATTTATTTTTTATTCTTATATCTTGCAGAGGATTTTTCTATCAATCTATTAAGCAGGTATTTAACATTAACATACTTTAAATAGCTAAAACTTGATTTCAATTCAAAATTCAGGGTGTTAAAAAGTATCCGCACTTTACTATGCTTGCTATTATTTTTTAAATTTATTTTTTAAATAATTTTAAAAAAATCATTGATTAATACATATAGACCGACTCTACTATCATATTTTGAGATTATGATTCCTTTATCATTAAGATGATGATGATGATTTTTCACAAACAACTAAAATAAGATTTTTTACTAATATTATCATTCTTTTAAAGGCAGACTCATACATTATTCTAAACTTTAAACATATTACAATGCAAAACTTCGCGTTTAATACAAAGTTAATCTTCAACTGATTATTTTTTAAATTGTATTTCCTGCTCTAGACACTGCTTTAGAACATAAAGACACCTCAACCAAAATACTAGTTTGTTTCCATAATTTAAGAACATTGCAAGCCATCGTATGCAAAACATAAAGCAGCTGTTATTTATTAAATTTACGCAACAGTTCTAAGAATCATTAGGTTATTGTGAAGCAGGAAACATGAGCAAAGCCCTCGCCAGGACTCGAACTTGGACCTCTCGAATCCGCGTCGAGTACGCTACCGTTATATTTCGAATGTATGCTGGAAAGAGGTGGAAAATACAGTGTTTTCATCCGTTTAAATGTTGAAGCCTGAAGACAGGAGACAGGAGACCATCAATAGAGCAGCTGCACCATCTTTTCGACTTTCAGCTTTTGTGCTCTATTGATGGAAACTATCCACCATCCGCTATCAGCGGCATTTATTTGAAATAAAATTTTACAGAGTTACAATGAATATACAAATATACATATGACATACAGAGGCTGTTTCCAATAAAGTTCATAACAAAAATATTAAGAGAATTGTTACATGTGTTGAAAAATTTATGTTTACAGATTTTTATATATTAATTTTGAAGAATAACCAAATTATATACTATAAAATATCATTAAACATTTTAAAGAATTTAGACAAATATAATTTAGAAATATATAAGCCAAATTAAAAAAAA
>KK120690.1:90630-146532 GCA_000611955.2 Stegodyphus mimosarum | reverse complement strand
CGAGGAGATGACTCATTATATGATGAAGATATATGATAGTTATTACAGCAAAAAGTAAGAAAATTTATGTTTGAATAAAGAAAAATGTTTTTATAGAGGTAGTAGATGAATATGATTATATAATCATTAAATAATGATATACATATTTATCAATATCAATGGAACGTCTAAGGTAATATTATACTATAGTAAATAAAAACATAAAGACGATATATATAGTAAACATAAGAAAAATGACTTACAATTACTTTATTATGACTGAGGAAGTAGATTTAATGGTGATGTAATAAATGTAAGGTTTAAGTTATTGTTACGAAAGTAGATGAAAGTTGTTTTTAGCAAGTTGCCAAATTATGAAAGTAATTTTATGTATAAAAATAAGTTATTTAGCAATATATGTTTATATAGAATTTTTTAAATGTGGTAAAAATTTTGTGGCTGGAATAAATACTTATTTATGCATTTATAGTAAGTGCAGTTTTATATTTGCGCATGTGCATTGTTAGCAAGTAAATTCTATGAAATTTAAATATTTAAAGATACAAGAAGAAAATTAAGAAAATTAGTATAACTTTTGAAGTATTTTAAATACAGAAATAATATCAAAGATATACTTATATCAAAGAGAGAGAGAAATTTAATTTATAAAATTATTATAAGTTTATCTAATTTTAACCAAGCTAAACAGTTGCAAATTTAAAGTATGTGCATATCCATTACAGTTATAGCAGTATTCAATAGTTGAAAAAATGAAAAATTATTGTTTTTAGTATCAGGATATTACTAAAATTTCAATTAAAAATGGTAATTACTTAAACAGGTCTGAATTATATGTAATAGAAGTTATATATTTGAAGAGAAACTTTCTCTATAAAATTATAATAATAAAAAGGTACAAGGGATTAAAATAACATAGTAAAGTGAAGAAAACGTTATGAGTTCATATTGAACTTGGTTAAAAGTTTTACCTATCCAGGGAATTAAAGATGGAACTACTTGTTGGTTAATTTAACTTGGTTAAAAGTTTTACCTATCCAGGGAATTAAAGATGGAACTACTTGTTGGTTAATTAACCAGTAATGATAAATCACACATTCTTGAGCTTAGTAGCAATATGTACCTTTTCTGATGGGCTTTCGAATGAGATAATTCTTATTGGATGGAAAGTAATTTATCCGCACATTAATGATCCCAAAGTGAGAGAGCAAAAACTTCTAAACAACACAGATGGTAGATAGTAGCCATTATGACAGCCTGAAGACAGTATTTAACATTATTAGAAACCTTAACTATTCAGTTTCGACATTTTAACATGTAATTAAGAATAATTTATTTTATACCTCCTTTAGCGTTTATTTAAGAAACACTTTTTTATATAATTAAAGCAAGAATTATAAAAAAACGAATTTTAATAAGATGAGAGAAAACTGAGAATCTAAATAAATAAATAAGTGCCTAAAATACAAAGTGTAAAATAAAATGTTTACCTTCAAGCTTATAACTCTCCAAAACCCAAAAACAGTTTGTTTCCATATAATGATTGAAAATTTTACTCATTCTGTGAATATATCCTTGGCGTTTTACTTATGGAATTGCAGACGTTATTAAAAGCGAATAGTAAAATTGCAGAATAAGAAGCTACTACGCATTATCGCTATCGAAAATTACAAATTTAATACTATCAGTATACCTTTGATCATCTGGAAGTTATTATCTGCCTCTGCGTTGTGTTTCGCATTTGTTTCTTATAAACGAGTTTTATAGTGGATAAAATAAATAAATAAAAACTTAGAAAAATAACATTAGCAAAGACTAGCAGGCTGTTATAAGAATGAAATGCGGTAAGATACCTTCTCCCTTCATGGCAAATGAAAGTTTTATGTATTCTTATTTGTTGGAAGATATTGAGCAATCTAAGTGCCATTAACCCAATAATAGCCTTCATATTCGTTGGCCTCAGGTGGATGTTTACCCGATACCTCATTTGTCTTATTAAGGTGGATAATTCTGAGCAATAGCCTGTTACTTTGCGAATTGCTGCAGCCTAGAGAATGAGAGATATATATTGCTAGGACGTATTACTACAGAAATATACAAAGTTGATTGGAGGTTATCTTATTTGGGATTATCACTTATTTGGGATTAGCAGCAAATCATAATTTCGCTTCGATTCGTTGTGCCTAATGATAAGCATACCAATTCACGCAAATGCTGTTGTATGCATATGTGTACATATACCGTTATAAAATGTTGATGTTCCTTAGGAGCAATAATTTTTATTTATTTGAGTTCAAATAAATGAGCACTGTTTTCTGAAAAAATGAAAAGAACTACATTTCAAATGTATTTTTTCTTAAAAGTAAAAAACGAAGACCGCAATTTTGCTATTTTTTTCGGATATCTACCAGGGATAAAATAATTAATGTTCTCCGTCTTATTTTTATTTCCCATAAAAATAAAATATTTATTTCTGAGTAAAATATTATTTGTTAGAACCTAAGCTCTTATTAATGCTTTGCAAAATATTCAAGTTTAGAGACTGCAAGTTCATTATGTGCCAATGAAATGGTGAAGAAGTAATATTAGCTGAACGGCAAAGAATGGTATGACAAGTAAAACTACGTATAGGTAAAAATTTATATTTTAAGTTTATATTAATTTTGAAAATATTTCCTTATTCAGTTATTAACATAATATTTGTTATTTTAAATTTAGATTTATTTTGAACAAAATTGTTGCATATTATCGCCTTAATCAGCTTTAAAGAATGAAAGAGTTAACGATACAAAAAGAGATAAGTCTAAATAATTTCCTTTAGTTTATCAAAAGCTAAATAAGGACGCACTCTTTATAATAATGGGGAATGAAAACGAAAATAATAAACAAAGCTACAGAAGCCATCTACATATAAAAAATGGAATTCGATTAAGATGTGTAATTTTTATATGTTGGCGGAAAGTATGGGTTATACACTGGTGTGAAAAAATTTAAGAACAAGATGGGGTTTTGAATGTAACGTCATGCATATCTATGTTCCGCGTTGACCCAAATCATACCGTAAGATCTCCAATGTGTGAAATATGAGAGAAACTAAAAAAAATCCTCCATACAATGAAAAACGCACTTTATTGAAAAGATAGGCCTGAGCATAACTTGAGTGAAGACAGAAACGTCTATGTGACAGACAACGGGAAAAAATTCCAGTCTTAGAAGGGCTTATGATCGCCTCTGACTTGCAGTGCAGAAAGAACATCTGTCCATGTTAAGAACATGGTTTTCGAGGAGCTGCTGAAGCATTGCGGGTGATTCTTCTTGTAGCGCCAATTTCAGCTGCGGAAGCGTTGCTAGCGGCTGGTCGCATGTTGCCAATCGTCTCCCGAGAAGGTCCCACACGATTAACAAATAATATTATTATTTGTATATATATACCTGTAGGATTTACGTTCTGAGAGCTTGCAGTGCTATCCATGCATTGAATATCGTTAGTCTTCAAACGGTTTGCGACAGTTACTGTACGTTCGGGTGTAGCATTGTCGTCTACGAATAGGAAATCTAGACCAACATCCTTTCTAAAAGGATGCACATTATGAAAGAGAACCTCCGTACATTAGCGAACACCAGTGGCTAAAATTCGCTGACAAATGTGGAGGTCAGTACGGCGGCCAAGCATGATACCACCTCAAACGCTTTCCAACCAACATTTTTCTATGATGTTGGAGTCGAACTTTCAATAGTTTGTTCCTTGTGCCTTCCAATATCTTCCACTGTCTACCAACTGTCTGTTCTCGCCAGTAGGGCAATATATTAATATAATGCGCCTGTGTTCCATCTGGCCGACTACTGCTGAATGCTTAAACAGCTGTTCATGCTGTTTTAAACGCTCTCCAGTCTTGTGAAACGATTCTGTAAGTGATCCCAAATTCCTCCTCTGTACGTGTTAAAATTCGAATTTCTTCTCACTTCTAAATGAGGCAACCTCGGGTAAAATCATCTTGATGGTACCTTCTGGATTGCCTGTTGGCAGTACTGTACTCAAGTAACAACTCGATGTCGTTGAAATCCATCTTTACCGTAAAGTAACTTTCACATAATTGTTCAGCGCACTCTGCACGTGTACGACATCCCTTCCGACACGCCTAAATCATGAATCATTGGAAAACTTGGTAAGGTAAAGAAATTATACTGCAGAAATAAAGAGTTTAGATTTACAAAGGATTTCGTGAACTTTATAAATGACAATAGAATAATACTGGAAAATTTGCTTTGACGTTTTAACTGTATTTTTGTTTAAGCCTGTGTTTAAATTTTTTATTAATCTTTTAACTATATGTTTGTTTTTCTGTGTTGGGTGTGCTGCGTTAACCATGAGACCGATTATTACTGGCCAGGAGTGTTGCAACACACTCGTATATTACATTACATCACATTACTTATAAATTATATGCCTTATATGCGCATGCCCTACTGTATCGGTCCCAGTTATATCTCCTGACTGGTCGTTTGGTCCACTCCATTGTCTTGTTTCACTTTTAATCTAACTTCGCCGCCTTTTCCTTAAATTTCGCAGAGCGGTATAATTCAAGGCACTAACTAATATACACTCACGTTTGTGAAAATTGCAACACCATGAAGGACTTACGCGAGTGAGCTGAAATTTTCAGGAAATGCAAAGTAGCGCATGATATGCAAATGATTAGAATTGCAAATCCGTAGCGCATGCGTATGCTGAGCAGCGCCCTCTGAACGGCTGATGGATCCGAATAAATAGACGGCTGTAGCGAGGCGTGTATGGTTATCGGTGGTTATCTGCTAGTGGTAAACGTTAACTCAATCTGTACTTATGCCTCGTCGACGAAAGAGAGCGAGATTTGAACAACTTACAGAGTTTGAACGAGGGAGAATCATCGGCCTTCGTGAAGCTGGATTGTCGTATCGTGCAGTAGCCTCTCGTGTGCAGCGTAACAGCAGCACAGTGATGCGCGTTTGGAAGCAGTGGACGGACGAGTGTCGGACAACTCGGAAATCCGGGAGTGGACCCCGAAATGTGACGTCAGCTCGCGATGATAGACACCTGGTCCGCATGGCGCGGACGGACCGTACAGCTTCCTCTAGACAATTGGCAGCACTGTGGTCAATAGCTACAGGTGTTTCATTGTGTGCTTCATCAATTCGTAGACGTCTGCTGCAGTGTGGACTGCGCGCACGGACTCCTTTATACAGGATCCCCCTAACGCACGACCATCGCCGCCTGCGGCTACAATGGGCCAATCAGCATAGAGACTGGCGTGCTGATTGGCAGCATGTCGTGTTTTCTGACGAATCCCGCTTTAATTTGTGGTACCATGATGGCCGCATTCGTGTCAGACGCTATGCCGGTGAACGCCACCTTCCGGAGTGCATTATCGAACGCCACAGTGGACGAACACCCGGAGTTATGGTCTGGGGCGCCATAGCATATCATAGACGATCTCAATTGCTACGAATTGTGGGCAATCTGAACAGCAACCGGTATATCCGTGAAGTTCTACAGCCCGAAGCTGTTCCCTTCCTTCAAAGCTTGCCAGGCGCTGTATTTCAACAGGACAATGCCCGCCCTCATACTGCTCGGATTGTTAAATCCTTCTTTGCAGCGCAGCAGGTACAGCTTCTTCCTTGGCCTGCGTGTTCCCCGGATATGTCGCCAATTGAACATGTGTGGGATGTCATTGGTCGGCGTCTTGCTCGTGATCTTCGTCCTGTTGCGTCTGCAGACGAACTTTGGGTACGCGTACAAACGATATGGAATGCTCTTCCTCAGTCAGACATTCAAACTTTGTTTGACTCCATGCCACGTCGTGTAGCAGCACTTATTGCGGCGCGTGGTGGCCACACAAAATACTGATTCTGATCTCTTGTTCTTGTTTGTTTGCTTTGAACATTTAATCATTTATTTGTACCACTACCACTCAACTGTGTATTAAATTGCATTCAATTATGACGATTCCTTCTTGGTGTTGCAATTTTCACAAACGTGAGTGTAGATAGATTTTGGGTACGGAAAGCTTCAAAGAAATTTGTTTCACCAAGAGTGAGTTTGGTAATTTCAACAGAAGCAAAACTGAATTTGAGGTTTATAGCCCATATTGTCTAGTGGATGACTTGTTGTTTTCCTCGAGGTAAATATCCATGTTTGTGACGTGAAATTTCAATGTGGGTTTCGTTTAAGGAATATATATGAAGCTCCATCTGCAATAATTCAAGATAATAATTCCAATAATAATGTATCTACTGGGTCTCCTGACTTGTATTTTTCTATTTAAAATTGTGAATATATTTTAGTGAATATTGTAAAAGTTTCTGGTGTTACACTTGGCGTGTACTGACCTTTTTCCATACATTTCAGAATCGCTGAATGGAAACAAGTTCTGTTATTATATTATTGAAAGAAAGAGGAATAATTTTTTCAGACAAATAAGACAAAAAAATAAGGCTGTGAAATGATAAATATAAATCTCCATAACAATGTTAAAGCAATAATACGGAGTTCCTAGTACTTTAATTTAGTTGTTCACCTATTATTTGCGTTTAATTTTCGTAAACTATAATAGATACTTTCAGAGATAATGACAAGTAGTTATCTTCACAAGCAGCGATATTCTTTCTGCGAATACCTCAATCCTTTTTAAAGTTTACAAAAAAACAGCGGAATTTCAATAAGTTCCTCTGAATTTCATATCGTTCTGAGTTGTTAGTAATTTCTACAGCATTTCTAGACATCATCTAAAGTATCTGAACGCTTTATTTTATAGTTCTTTTAGACTAATCAATAAGAGCGCACACTTATTGAGCTCAGTTAATGATTGGATTGCATTCATTAATTTTTTTTTTACAACTATAGCGAACAGTCTCAATTACTGCAAATGACGAAAATCGGAGAAGACAGAACTACTTCTGGGCCGTCTGCTATCGATCTTATTAGATGTCTTTCTGTTAGGTGCAATTATTTGTATACAACACGATTTTCACTCAGAGAATTCTAAAAATTTCATAACAATGAATTAGGTTTGAAGTGGCAAAGTGAAGGAGAAATAGCGAAAAAATAATAATTGTTAAGTAAAAAAGAACAACATATTATAAAAGAAAAAAACTGCTGTTTCTTTAACGAATGAGATTCCAAAATTATAAAATTTTTCTATACAAATGTCGACTGCAAAATTTTCAGCTTACTTACATATTTCTAGTCGCTGAACATTTTTTCTGAAACAAATATCTCAGATATTTTAGTTCTCATCTTCACCAACATTAAAGGCATTTCTCCCAAATTTGATCTTTATCGTGTTATATGTTGCTCTTAATTTTAACGCGAGTCTCTTTACTTGTTTTCCTAAGATGATTCTACTCTGTGCCAAGGAAATATTAGACGAGAATTTTTTCCAGCTTTGCCAAATTACCGCGGATATGATTGATCATGTAATTTCTTTCATGTCTTTTACGATTTAACTACATTATAGGTTCATAAATAAATTAAATTTGAAATGTAGATTTAGTTAATTATTGTCCACATTATCAAAAAAATTAAAGAATCAATAATGAGAAAAGTAAGGTACACATCAGGGCATTGGATGTTTCTTCTTTTTTGAAAGAAATAATTTAATGTCCTGTTTAGGAAAACATTAAACAAGAAGAAAACATATGTTTTAATGAGAGGTATATATATATATATCAACAAACCTATGTTTAACGGATGTTTTTCGTATATTGTTGACTTCAAATATTTATTGCACATAATAATAATGTACCCTTTAATTAAATATCAAAAACTTTACAGCTATGAAATTTAATAATACATCGTCAGAGTGATCTGTATAAACTTTCATTGTAGTAATGATTTTAAAAGTTTTAATGATTACATAAAATAAGGGCATAAAACAATTTGCGGAAACTCTAGACAAAAAAAATGAATAATGATGAAAATGTTCAAGTATTTAAAGAACTTTGATTTTTTGACTGGTATAGGATTAAACAAAACAAGACAAGTGAAAGGATTGCCTAGGATTTTTAAGATACTTTTGTTTTATTTAATTGCAAAACTGATTAAATCCTGAACTATTTGTTAAAACTATAGTTCTTTGAAAGCAATAACAGTTGAAGCAAATGTTTTTCTTTAAAATTATTTTCTACATTTCATAATAATGTTTCTAAATGCAAAGTAAAAGTTGAAAATGTCTGACAATAAACTGATATTCAAGTAAAAAATTGCTAATGTGAGAAAGAAAAGTTAAATTTGTTAAATTTTTTTAATTTGTAGACATTTTTTATGGTTTTAACTGTAACAGATTGAACCTAACCATAGACAGGTTACAAAACGGCATGTTTAAATTGAAACATCCCGAGTTTTGTGTCGAAATAATTGTCTCAAGTACCCTTACACGTCATATTGTCACCGTTGCACGTCATAATGACTACATCAAAGAGCAGATTTATATGTCATTTCATGCAAATTATTCATAGAAAGAGGTAAAATGACATATAAGAGGATACTATACTGCAGATTTTTCTGAAAGCTTTAAACTTGTAAGAGACTGCGAAGAAATGTCATAAATCATTTTTGTCCTTGTCTGGATTCAAACCAAATATCTTTAGTGGTCAGCATAAATACGTAAACGCTAAAACCTATATGGATAAATAATAATATCTTGCATTCGTTCCCCCTTAAAGAGCGACTGTTGTGAAGCACGAAAGTCAATCAGCCAAATTAAGATTGTGAAGGCTTGTTCACTATATTTTAGTTTGGGCGCAACTATAGAAAATTTCAGACGTTTTGAAAACGGAAAACTTGATAGATCAACTCTGCCCCATTGAAGTTCGAGCCACTGATCTTCCAGCTGCCACCACAGCATGTTAACCAATTACACTGCTATACTTGGTAAGGGAAAATGTGACAACGTTTTTTAAAAATTTCGGAACTTAATATTTCAAACTCAAAAGATAATAAGAAGAAATGCGATTTAGTAATAAAATTTCTTCAGAAATGAAAATGAGCAAATAATATAAAATTCACCATACTACGCACCATCGGAAATACGTGCTGTGTAAGAAAATTAATGAAAACGACGAGAATAAATGAATTTAATAGGCAAAATGTGTTTTTTGAATGTTGTTTTACTATTTCAAAACAAAACTTGCTAACACTTATGAAACTGACAGCTTTACAAGACAGGATCAAAATTAATGCTTTTGGTCAGCAACTAAGAGAAATTAATCATTGTTCAAACGGAAGCACGTTCAAAATAACAAAATACATCAAAATTCTGTATTCCATGGGAGAATCGGCAAGTGAAATGCATGTTATGTTATACACAGAAGAGCCATTACACTATGAACCAGTTAATAACATGTAGAACCACCTTTAGATCTCAAAAGCACTAGCATCTGGGGTGGTATTGACCCCACGATGGGCTGATACGTAGTCTGAAGTATCTGGTACCAAGCGCTCTTAACTGGTCCTGCAATGTCCGAACATTCCGAGGGGGTAGCGTGGCAGCACGAATTTGGTTTCTCAGGTGAGACCACAAATGCTCTATTGGATTAATGGCAGGTGAATTTGGAGGTCAAGACATGACTTGAAAGTCACTGCCATGTTCCTTGAACCACTCCCCGACGATTCGAACCTTATGACATAATGCATTATACTGTTGGGAAACATCATCATCCGCCGGAAACATTATTGTCATGAATGGGTGAACCTGGTCTGCAACGATGTTTATGTAGCGCACAGACGTCAGGGATTGTTCTATGGAGATTATGGGTCCTAATGTGCTCAGCGAAAACATTGCCCACACCATAATATCCCCGCCACCGGCTTGGCTCCATCTGATTGCGCATCCGAGAGCCAGGGTTTCGTTTAGAAATCGGCGTATTAGCACATGCCCGTCAATCTGATGGATCAGAAAACGTGATTCGTCGGACTATACAACTTTCTTCCAGTCTTCTAATGTCCAATTCCAATGTTTCTTGCCCAATGCAGACGCAGCTGGCGATGACATGCCGTCAGTGCAAGTGCATACTTCGACCCCCTGCTGCGTAGACTCATTTGCAGGAATGTACGCTACACAATGTGTTGAGAAACACTATCTGTTGTAGCTGGTGGTAATTTCAGCTGTTGTAGTTCTTCGGTCAAGGCGAACAATGCGTACCGATCTCCTCTCTCATCTGGAATCAATGCGCCGTCGACGACCTAGTACTGGCCGGCGACTTTTCATTTCAGCATTCACACACCACTTTCGATATGTGCTCACAACAACTGCACGTGAACAACTCACTAAACGCACCGTTTCTGATATCGATGTTCCCAGTCGCCGAGCCATAACTATTTGACGTTTACCGAAGTCTGATAAATTAGCAGCTTTCCCCATTACGTTGCTAATCGCGCTGTGTTTGGAAAGACAATCCATAGCCGCTTTATGTACTCTAGCTTCAGCAGCTCCCACGTAGTGGTTTTGTTCTTGGACCAACCCATTGTTATAGATGGAGTGTGGTCGAAGTGTAATGGGTCTTCGGTATACAAGGCTTATCAAAGAAACAATAACAAGTAGGCAAGTTCCTCTATCATATAAAACTCTCAGAGAAGGAAGATAGAGTAACTAGTAGTTTGAGGTTATTTTTACTGCATCCATTTCAGTACGCGACACAAAGCTCACCCGCTAGTTCTCCCCATTTCAGGCAGGGGGTTGTTGGGCTCCCAAAGCTCAACTCACCACGTAGCGCGCGGAGCGTAGAATCGAAGGACAGGCAGCTACGCTAGCCTACTCGGAGGAGCGAAGGAAAGTATTGACTGCCCCTATCGCCATCAGGAACCGGGTCTATGTATTTTATATCCCCGTGACCGAGACTGACTAGCTACAGAGCCTAATCAGTAGCTTCACAGATTTTTCTGCGTCTACCCCTGGGAGGAGATAATAGAGTAAGAAAGTTCATTGACTTTATAGATCAACAACAGAACTGCCAATGAGCATAATTTAGCTATCACCACAGAGGACTCTACTGCAATTTTAGGTAATGCTAGGCATTTCTAGGACGTATATTAAATCTGAGGAGGTAGGCTGGAACAACCTGCCAAAGAACGTTATACAAGCATTTCGAAAATTAAGCAATTATAGTTTAATTGCACTGCGATAGTAGGAGGATATTTCTGAAAGAAACATGCAACGCTGTCCAATAAATCCAGATTTTTAAAGCAGTAAATGTTACATTATTGTGCTCTGGTCATCCCTTTTACAAATGCATATATTTTTTTATATATTTGTGTTTCGCCTCTTTTATTGTAAATATTTCTTTCTCTTAGTAATTTGAATAGTAGAAGGTTTTATGTTTTCCAAACTCCTGAATGTGCATTTTACAATTTTAACTGTCAATTAATTATCTGAATATTTTAACTTCTAATTCTGGGTGTTTCACTTTTCATTATTTTGAATGAATTCAGTTTTAAATTTCATTATAGTTTTAAGTATTATCACTCTCAAAATCTGAATTCAGCAATTTCAGACTTTTATATGGTATCTAGTATTTTCAATAGCTTAAAAATTTCATAAATTACAAATTTTATGCAAACATTTATTTATTTCCATACTTGTAGATGATTGTAGGGGATTGTAGATGGTATCTGCAATTGTATGGCTATGTATGCAAAATGGCAGTATAAATATTAATATGCAGAATGAAAGGTTAACTGAAAAAGAACGGAAAATTAATAAAACAATAACAATAAAGAAAGCTACAGACATAAAAACATTAATACTGCCTACTAATTGTGCTTCCAAAAACACGTGCATCACATGAGGCATACTTCCTAAGTAAATATTGTTTTCATATTACATAATCGCATGGACATTTTTTTACAAATTTTAATTTTACTCTAAAATCTAATTCTTAATTGCTTCTTAAAAAAAGTTCTACTTATACTAAGCACTTCTCTTGTCGTGTAACCAGCTTGTGAATTCCATCTTCGTAGAAATCTGCAGCTAGATTTGATGATCATTTCTGGTACACAGCGTGACCACATTTCCGATAATTTAAACTTTCTGACAGATTGTCATCCCGAAAACTCCTAACTTAAAACTTTCAAACTTGAGGAACGTTATAGATAATGATGAAATCACAAAACTTGATAATGAGGCATAAAGTGAACTAACGTCCGTCATTAATAATGATCTGGTGCAGATAAGTAATAAAAACGTTCGAGAAAACAGACGCTTTACAATTTCGTCCTTATCTACGAAGTTTCCTTGAGCTTCAAGAAGCATTCTGTATGAAATTTTGAAAGAACGTTTAAAATACTGTTAGTCGCTGGAGTACCAAAAATGGTTATCAAATTTTGCGGCAGATTTTTTATGAAAACAAAATTCAAAAGCTGGTCTTACGATAGAATAAATGCCTTCAGGTATTTGGAAGGGTATATTAATGCCCAAGGTTTCATGTAAAACAAAACTGTTAAAACAGTGTCCTTGTATTTATATAATATCAATAACGTACTTACTTAAAATAAATGTCCTATATTATAATGACATTTTTTTTGTGCAATTTTTATAGAGGATAACTAACAGCTTGCCTTATTAGATAAATTTAACGACATAATGTCAGTAATTGGAATCAAATACTTGGAGGAAACGCAAATTAGAATTACCGACGTAAAAATTCGTTAATCTTTCTGAATTATACGTACTAAATACGTGTATTCCAACTAAATAATCGGGAATAACGTAATAGATTTATTTATTGCCTCAATGAATTAGTGTTAAGAATTATGACCCGCAATTTCATGCTGTGAGATTAATGCAGCATAGGACTGCCTTTTCCTCCGCTTTTTTCTAATAAAAGCACCAAACTAGGATTCATCTCACCTCATTAGTGAAGTAATCCACCCTTAACGATTATTTTCAGAATTCCCTCAGCAAAGGTTAACCAATCGCGATTGGATCTGCCCGACCGTCGCCTGATTAGACCAACTTGTGGTTACTAGCAGCTCAGATTAGTGTAGCCATGCGAACTAATTAAATTGATGGTTGTTAAGTCCCATTCGCAGTAAGGATGGCATGCTCTTAGTATCGAGAAATGCAGTTTGAGGACTTCTTTTTTGAAGTAGTCGTTAGAGATTTCAGTTTCATTGTGTTTCTTTTGCCACACAAGGTAAATAATATACTTTATATAACAATTCGTAAGGGAAAAGGGGAAAGTATTCCCTTAAATATCAGCTCGTTTCCTTATATTTTGATGGAATATAAGGTAGCGTAGGTCCTCTGGAGCATTCTGACCTTTCTCTGGAGCATTCTGAGCAAATCAAATTGGAGATAGATAAGGGCATTATACTGAGATCTGTCCGATAGGTAATGAATAAAAGACTTTTACATATCACTGCCGTACCTATATCACAACACCGATTTATCGTATTGTAGCTATTTAAATAATAAATTTTATTCCTGATTTTAAATTTTAATTAAGCTCCTGTCAAACTTGAATAATAGATACATGCAATACATTATTAACTTTATGACAGGCAGTCATTAAAATTTATTATCTTGCATATCACTATCGCATCTGCAATATAACATGATTTCAATGCGTTTTAATACGCTCAAATAATAATTTTACTTATGACCAGAAATATTAAATTTGTTAAATTTGCATGCAGATTTTTACGTTGAACTAATTTCCCGTCTCTTTTTAAAATGCTGCTCCTAACAAAAGTGAAACGAAAGTACAGGATATGTTTGTTTTTGTCGCGAGCAGTTCTTCAAAAATGTTATTTTCCACGGTTTGGCAACACCGCATTTTCGTTTACGTTTAGAATAATAAAAAACGAGAGGCGATAATTTGCCGTGTTTTCGCACTGAGGTGGGACTGCCTGATTTATTTTAATTACTAAATCCTTTTTTACGTTTATGCACTTGAAAGTTCACTTGGAATAGAATTAAAAATAATTATATTTATTAGAAGGAAATAATACTTGGTGGTTCTATTAAAGCAGATCTAATAACTGAAAATTAAAAAGTGTCACATTTCTTTGTGTGGTATTGCTCCCGCCTTCTTCGCACGCCTTCGTGGTGTAGTGGTCTGCATGCTCGACGCGTAACCGAGAGGTCCGTGGTTCGATTCCCGGCGAAGGCTTTGCTCATTTTTCATCTCACCTGATTCCAAAATATCCTAATATCTCTACAATTGGCGCCCAAACTAAAATGGTGGTGGATGATGATTCTCCACCACCGCGATTTGGCGATTGGGTCCCCAAAACCCCAGTCGCACTTTAAAAGGGGGAACGGGTAGTATATAAGGTATTTCTCCTGCCTTCTTCGCATGCCTTCGTGGTGTAGTGGTCTGCATGCTCGACGCGTAACCGAGAGGTCCGTGGTTCGATTCCCGGCGAAGGCGTTGCTCCTTTCTCATGTCTCCTGCTTCCAAAAAAAAACCTAATGCCTCTACACTGGCGCCCGAACTAAACAAAAAGGTGGTGGATGATGATTCTCCACCACCGGGATTTGGCGAGTGGGTCCCAAAACCCCAGTCGCCCTTTAAAAGGGGGAGTATGTAAGGTATTTCTCCCGCCTTCTTCGCACGCCTTCGTGGTGTAGTGGTCTGCATTCTCGACGCGTAAGCGAGAGGTCCGTGGTTCGATTCCCGGCGAAGGCGTTGCTCATTTTTCATCTCACCTGATTCCAAAATATTCTAATGTCTTTACATCTTAAGCATGGTATTACGTATAAATTGTTCTATGTAAGTAGATGGGAAGACAGAAATAAACATGAAAGCAGTAATGTGATAGACAATTTAGATACTTTCAAATTTTTATAATTTTTTATTTGACAATATTATGTTTTCACATGTTTCATTTGATTTTAATTTAAAATAGTAAAAGAATAGCAAAAAATCAAAATTTGGTATTTCTCTCCTATATAGAGATTACGTTATTATGTAAAAAAATCTGTTGTGTACACCACACAACTTCCTTGTAAGAAATTAAATTATACACATTTCGTATTCCGTTAAATCCACGTCGATAGCGTATAAACCACAAAAGAATAAATGCACTCCTTAAAATTCACTATATTTGTTTACCATAGCGACACTCTCTAATCATAGCCTAACTTAACAGCGTTACATCTCATTCATTTTATAATTCAGAATACAAAAAGATTATGTATATCATCTGAGGAATTATCTAATCATTGCAACATGTTCTATCCAGATACTTTTATAAATCTAAAACGATGTACATAAGAAATTAAACAAACAAACAAAAAAGAAACAGTTTTTCACAGACGATTCATTATTTCTCATTCAATTAATTCAGTTCTTACTTCGCGACAAGGCAAAGGTACATAAAAACACACTATATCTATATTACAAATTAAGAAGTAATCCTTCAACACTTATTTCCTAAAATAAATTCCAGAATGGATTCGCAATAATAAAAGAAGGCGTTATCTTTGTTGTAGCGAAGCTTAGTTTTTCTAGATTAACCACAAATCCGTTTTTCTGCTAGGTTTCAAATGTAAACAAATAGAGCTGCTATGGCCAAAACGATTAGGCTTAGCCAAACTTAAACAACTTTTAAATTGTTGATAATTCTGCAACTATAACATGCAGGTTAACTAAATCCATAAAAACCTTAACCGAAAGGTAAGAACAACATAATTCAGTCATTTTTAAAGTAAAACATGCACAATTTATATATAAGAATAAAGAAACTGAAGAAAATTTCAACTTTCTGAGTCTACTCGTTTTTAAGTTATGCAATATATATACATACGTGCGTACGTACGCACAGACGCCACAAAAAATGTCTTCGGAATCCATTTTAAATCAGTTTTATAATTTTTTGGTGGGAAAAGAATCCTTTATTCTGTCCTTTCGTACAGATGTCACGCAAAAATACCGTTAAGTTGGTTTCGATAGCCGTCAAAAGGGATATTTTCTTTGAAATATGATACCCGAAATTTTTCGCGATTTCAATACTTCCTTTTTACTTCGTACAAAGAAGTAAAAATTGCTGAGCCGAGCACAGAATTAAATTAAAAGTTTCCTAATCTCTAGACCGCCAGTGACCGACTGAATAAAACCATTATAGATAATCGGAGTGAGATTTTCCAGAATCAGATTACTCTCGATGCGGAATCTCTAAAAATTAAAATCAGAAAACAGTAACTCCCTTTTGAAAGAAACCATTAGTGATGAGATCACAAAAAAGTAGAAGCGCTGCGAAATCACGAAAATAATTGCTAATTTTATTTCTAAAATATTGGTAATGTTAAACTGCATTTAGTGTTCGCTAATTAAACATTAATAATTTCATAAATTATACTAACAAGAATTCTATAAAATGCGGCATGTTTCACTACAATATTTGTGTTTCTATAATTTTTATAGATCATAGCCTTTTATAATTCTATGCAGAAATCAATTCATTGCTTCTGTTTATTCTTCGTACTAACTTAAATGTTTTACTTAGAGGCTGCAAATAATATTCGTTGCATTTCGGATCGTTTGGCTGTTAATTAACAACGAATGTGCAAGAGCAAATAATTCTACTAAGCGTAATCACCATAAAAGTGACTTGCTATAAAACTAATTTTTTATTGAAATATATGGATTCTTAAGTATAATTTTTAAATATTATTTTATTTGTAACAAAAAATTCAGATTTTATATTACGCCAAAAGGGGCGTTTTTTTTTCATTTACACATGCATACCTGTTTCGAAAGCATTTGAGGTAACGCCCATTTGGGCTAGAAATATTTAAAAACAGCATATCTTTAGGATTTTTGATAGATTCGAGCGTTTGAGTTAAAACTATTTTATTCCGTACAGTGTGTTGTCACTGCTCGCTTTGAAATCGCTGATTTTCTAATAAAAAATTCGTCAAAGTTTAAAAAATATGAAATAGATAAAAATCAAATTCAAAATTTAAGATTCGAGTTTCCAGCTGTCCATTTTCGGTGAAGGACTGCGGTATTCAAAATTTCATGGCTCTAGGTATCGTTGTTTTTTCACAGTGCGAGAAACGTTACATTCATTTATGCAGATTCTTCATTATATAATTCTTTAAATATAACATTTGGTGGCCACAGTTTGAAAAATGATGCAACCATTTATAGTAATTCGACGTAAAATGCCGTTTCCGGACTAATTGTTAGCCCTTCTGGGCTAAAGCCTTTTTGAGCTAAAAATTTAATTTTTATTTTTGATCCAGTCGTAACTTGTAGAAGGTAGCTTCCTAAAGTGATGATATCCAAAGAAGCTTAAAATCTGTTAGTATTTCCATCTGTAAATGTATGAAACTACCACTAATGGTAGCGATGAGTACAATGAAGAAGACGGTTTTGTTCTGAATAATTTCTATTCCGTTTAATGTAAATATTATAGAAGAAAAATAGAATTCATTATAGGAAATGTTGTTTTGCATGCAGGGTGGGGTATGGAAGTAGAAGTTATCTGAAACGTTTTATGCATAGATGTAATATATGCCACTGATTACTTGGAAACATTTCTATAAATTCTATATGCAAGTAAATCATCATTTAGGAAAAGTTAATTTTATGTAAATATTTCGTTAATTTAGGAGTTAATATCAAAATTCAGTGCCACTTATCATTCTGTAGCGGGTAATAAAATCTCTTAATATTTAGTATGAGATACAAAACAACATAAAAAGTTTTTTCACATACTTAAAAACTTCAAAGTTTAATTTAAGAAATCATTTTTTCTGTTTTATTACTTCCTCAAATTTTATAATTGACTGAAACCTACAACATACTGCACATCTTGCTGGTTTAAATTCATTATGGAATGTTCCGCTAATGGGGAATCCAAAAGTATATGCCAAAAAAACACTAAATGAAGTAAATTGTAATAAAAATTTCACAATTCTTAGGTAAATTTTCAAATTAAAAACTCCATTCAAATTTAATTTAAAATATAGGAAGGCGACGTATCATTTTCCAAATATAAACGGAAATATCTGAATCATAAAACTGAAAATAAAACACCTGTTTACATCAGTTAAACATAAAATACCCCTAAAAGTGAAAAATACAAGAAACGGAAGTTTACAGAAGGGAGTATCCGTTTGCAGACTAAAGGATACATAAAAGTATTATAGGATATTCATGTTCTTACCTATATACCAACCTCCAAATGGATATTTTCAGTTTACAAAGTCGTTTTACTCTGCTCTTAGCTCCAAACGAATACTTCGATCCACGACGCACAAGACATGATCTTCAAATCATTTTAGAGCTTCTCCATTAAAATCTCAAGGGATTACAAATACTGCGTTTATTTACACAGAGATATCTTTCCGAGATATATTTGCTTTCGCACAACCTCCGCAACGACTCATGATCGGCCGTAAATTGATTTGCCAAAAGACAGCCAAGGGTTAGGAAGTCTGGCAGATATGACTATACAATTAATATATTTGATGGATCTGGCAGCATGAGGATCAGATTCGAGCTTCCTGATGATGATTTGACAGGTTTAGAATTAGTTTCAGTACCTACTAATAATCTTGATATTAATATCCTATTATCTATTCTTTTACATTATACCCGAAACCCCGAAAATTGTGGCACTCAAATCTATAGAGGGCTTTACCTAAAATTCGATTAAATATCATGTTTTATTATTTACATAAAATATTAACAACTCTTATTCCATGTAGGAAAAAGAATACTTAAGCCTGCAATAACAAGGTGTTGTTGCAAGCTTTCGTTTACTTACATATTGGTTCTTCGTCATATACTTCTAGCTGAGAGGATTCTCTGAAAAATGACCAAACTCTTCAGAACAAGTTTCAAGTTTGTGGATTGGAAAGATTAAAAATAGCATATGGTAAATTCATATAGCAAATGTTTCTCCCTGTAAACTATTCGTTACTCAATATTGTGTTAGAAATGAAAGGTTAGGTATTTTTATAACTGCAATAGTCTCAGAATGTATAATAAATTTTTGAGAGTTCAGCTATAAATTTAATAAGGACTGATGTACAAAAATTGACGATGAGAAGGATTTTCAATTTCACATTCCTCAAACGCTTTCCAAATCAACCCAAATAATATCATAAGATTCTCCAAGACGTTAGAACGTCGGTAATGTACGTAAAACGTCCCAAAAAGAAATAAAAGGGATAAAAAGGAACTTTATTGAAAAAGTAGCATGGAGCACAATGTGACAGAAGGGCGAAACATCCATGTGACAGATATCTAGCAAGAAACATTCACCTTTTAGTAAGGAACATGATGCTCCCTGACTGCTGTGCAGGTTTTACATCGTTTGTCCATGTTGAGTATGAGGTTGTCAACGAAATGTTAAGGCATGGCTGCCCATTTTTCTTGTAGCGTCAATCGCAGATCCGGAATCGTTACTAGAGATAAGTTACGTGCTGACGCGTGTCTCTCTAGCCCTCTGAGTGGCACAGGTTTTTTATCTGTCATGAAGACCTATGTTTATGCAGCATTTATTAGCTAAATTTATATAATTACTTATTTTAGCCTCTATTATCATAAACTTACATTCATTAAGATTAGATTTACATTATTAAAGAAAGTTAGAAAGCAAAATATCTTAAGTTATAAGCTAATACGTATCAAGTAACAAAGAATCTTATGACCGGATAAAGCCGGTCATGCCACTCAGAGGGCTAAAACGTCCTACACATATTCGATGGGATTTAGATCTGTAGACCTTGTTGGACAGTCCATCCGTTCAATATCCTCACTTTATACTGTGTGATGAGGTGAAGCATTGTTGTCCATGAAGAGGAACTGAGAACATTCAGGATCTCTGAAAAGACGCACACAAGGAAGGAACTCGGTTCAATAGCGGTCTGCAGTGACTAAACATTCTTGGATGATGTGAAGGTCGGTTTAGCTACCAAGTATATTACCTTCCCAAACGAGAACTCCACGACCTCCATACCAGCCTCTTTGATGATGTCTCTTTGATGATGTGTACCAGCCTTTTTGATGATGTGCACCAGCCTCTTTGATGATGTTACTGCGTGTTCCCTGCTCTTTCCACATGTGTATTCTAAAATCGCTACTCAGATTAAATCTGCTCTCATCCGTAAAGAGTACTCGATCCCATTAATCAATGGGATCATTTGCACGCTGCACCAAAGAAAACGCCTTCTCCGATGAGCAAGCTGAAGGTTGTCATTGTGCAGCCTCCTGGCCATGGTAAAACACGATATCGGTTGTCAAATCGCCTGTTCCGTGTGTCTTGAGATTTCTTTCGCCGCCTTCCACCTGTTACTTCTTACCTGTAGGGCAATATACCAGTCGTCTGCTGCCGTTGGTTGCTCGGAGACGACCACTGCTGAACAGCTAGACAACTGTTCCTGTTGTTTGAAATACTCTTGAAGGTCGTGAAACGATGCTGTATGCAATCTCGAATTCCGCAACCACACTTGTCACCCTTCGGCCTTTCTCAGTTTTTCTACTGATTCCACCTCCGGCAAAATTATTCAGATGTCATCTAACAGATTGATAGTTCTACATTTCGCACTGAAGCAGCAATTCGACGTCGTTTAAACTGATATACGCCGTGCAATAGCGTCCCGGAAATGCTGAGCTCACATCTCCAGCGATATTTATACCCCTCCGATACTCTCCCATTACGTCTTGCTACCGTACCTGACTCTCATCGATCTGCTGATTGGCCTTTCAGTCTGCTATCCCTCTTTGTTCTGACGACAAGCTAATTTTTCAACTTCATCCTTCATTTTTAGACACCAATGTACATTGCTATCGTTTAAATAACTACGACTTAATGTTATAGACCATAAAAAATAAATATGCTGATTATACAAAATCTAAGAAATGAAAATAAAATTACTGATATTAAACGTATTTTCTTTAATGGTAATAAAAATAAACAGTGTTTTAGTATTAGATATGTAGAAGTCATCAAACTCTTGAATATTATTCCAATATGAACTCACTCTGAATTTCTAACATTTTAATGCAGTAGTTAGAATTATTCATATCGTTTTTGAATTACGATATGTATTTTAGTTCTCTATAATGACCCTTTCCCTGTGAAAACATTTCCAAACTTGCATTTTTAATCTATTTCACTAGCTATTAAACA
The DNA here is from genome assembly GCA_000611955.2 of Stegodyphus mimosarum. Classification (NCBI taxonomy): domain Eukaryota; kingdom Metazoa; phylum Arthropoda; class Arachnida; order Araneae; family Eresidae; genus Stegodyphus; species Stegodyphus mimosarum. The sequence continues at coordinate 125,411 of KK120690.1, read as the reverse complement.
TATGTACAAACTTGAATTTTCCTATATAATTTTAAGATGTTCCTTAAAACTTCAAGTCTTCACTATTTAGATTTATTCAACCAATAAATCCAACATACTAAACCCTCGAATTGAAACAACATTCACTTACGTTGAAAAGAATTGGAAAACGATGCAACTAACCTATTTCTCCAAGATGCATCTCCCCCTCGATGAAAAATCAATAAATAATCCCTTTACTAAACTCCTCTCCTTATAAATCAATGCATAAACACTTTGAAAGCCTATTTATATCCTCGCCGCGCTCAAGTCGTCGCACAAAGGGGCACTAAAATCAAATTATAAAAACGGAACTCCATCCATAATTCATCGCTTAAAAGGTTGAGAACCGTCATCTTTTTAATTCCCGCCATCGGAATCCAGCTCACGTCTGCTTCTGCTGTAACCTGGACTAGGATTGGACTGAAAATATTGTACAAGCCCACTAATTTCTGCAAAGCAATAAATTCGCTGACTTCCAACTCGGCCCATTTGTACGTGAGTTCCCTTCTGATTCTTTCAGTTCAGGTTAAAGCAACCATTATGAGGGGTGATGTAGTAGTGAAAGGCAGAGAAACATCAAGAACGCTATTATTTTCAACATCTCAGTGAATAATATGTAGTTCCACGCATCACGCGTGCGATAAAGTTTAATCGCTGAATTCTGTTAAATGTTTAAATTACTAGTTTTTGTTCGGAGGCAATATTAAAGCAGTTGTGTGTCTTTTACAATTATTACCGACGTTGCAATCCAATCCAGCCGCAAAAGATTATCGTCAACAACCTCCATTTCAGATATTTGCCGATTTTGAAGAAACAAATCTAACTTTGATAAATTCTGCGTGCAATATTTTATTAATTTTCTGTTTGCATATGATTATGGCAAAGCACATTCCTCTTACATCTACCTAAATAGATGAATGTCTTTGTCTCTAATGAACATTCGCTGCGATTCAGGTAACACGCAGGAAAAAACAGGGAACTTTGTAAGCAGTCAACCCGATTGCCGGGACTTGAACCTAGGTCGACCAATCAGTATTGAGCTGCCTTAGCCACTCGGTTGTAGCTGAATCTAATATCATTCAGTATTCCATGTAAAGTGTTACTTAAAACCTATACACAAACTTTAAAATTAGGAGAAAGAAACCATAGATTATCCTTGGACTAGCATAGCATAGATGAAATATCTATACTAAAATAAAATTGTTGTCTTGAATAATTTCAAATTTACAATAACCTGCTTTTCTAAGGCATCAAAGAGAGAAGGGTAAATTCGATAAACACTGATAGTTATGTCCGAGGTTCGAATGCCCAAAAAAGCGTTTTCAAGGTTTCTCCATGTGCAGCGTTAAATTGAGTCCGTTTTCCTTAAAACATTTTCCACGGGACATCTGGATATTCGTGCGTGTCACTGCAATAATAATAAAAACAGTAAATGTACTACCAGTAAATGTGACCATAACCACTTACAGGACATCAAAAATATAGTGTAGATAACTATATGACTTCTTTGTACAGCCTATTAAATTACACAGATTTTTTGCTGCACTTCATTTCAACTTCTTTCCTCGAATTATTCTAACTTAATAAACCGATCTCTCAAAAATTGCGAATTTTGAAATTAAATATCCCGGGCAATTTTTGGCGTACGGGAGTTAAATTTGTCGAATTTTAATTTTTTTATAAAGTGTACAAAGCATTTCCAATTATTAGTATAGGAACCGAGAGATCGCATTAAAAGTCGGATTTCGTTATTTGACCAAAATTAATTCTGTTATAAATTTGACATTACGAAAATATGAATATTTTCGTCATTTAAAATTCTTTATCCTTTCTGCACTTGGTTTAGACTTGTTTCCTCGAATTATTGTAACTTAAATAACCGATTCCTCAAGGAAAGCTGAAAATAGCACCAAAATTGCAGTTTTATAAGAAAATGTTCCGGTACACGTTTTGCAGTACAGAAGTCAAACTTGTTGTAATTTGTTTTCATAACGAGCGTAAAAATTTACTAAACAGTATAAAAATTTCCCAGAAAGTATCAAAACGGGAAGACAGCATTATGCATTATTTGTCCTTTTTTTATTATTTATTATTTTATTTTATTTCATTATTTCATTGCTAATTTTCGCCTTTAAACACTTCTGTATTTTGTTTGTATTTCATTAAAAATTGTTTCTTTGTACTGTTTATTGTACTGTTTTTTGTACTGTACTTTGTACTGTTTGTACTTAACCAATCCCTTAAGACAAATTGAAAATGACAGAAAAAATTTCAAATTTTGATAAACAATATCCCAATCAATTTCGTCGTTTAAAAAACTGTACTTGGTAGCATATGACAATGACCAACGATTATGAAAATACAGATCAGAGAAAGGGCTTTTAAGTCGGGTAGGGGAAGTAGTTTTATATTTGTATACATTTGTTACTGTGGATTGGAATAGAAAAGCGAGGCATACAACTAGAAGCTATAGCAGTCTAATACACAAAATTTCAAAATTCTGCTACTAATAGTTTTTGAGACATATACATATGTACGTACAGACATCACGAAAAATTCTTTTCTAAATCCATTTTACAATCTGTTTTGAAAAAAATAACAAAAAATATTTAGTATGTGCAGACGTCACGCAAAAGGAAAAAAACAATGTCCGAATAGGTTCGGGAACAGTTTTAGGAAACAACAGACATAAAATTCAGGCGCCAGGTGCAAATTTTCGGGTGGAAGACTATGTTTTCCAAATTTAGACTGCTCTAGGTACTGTCGTTTTTCACAATGCGAGGACCCTACATATATACACGCAGATTTTTCATTATTTAATTCTTTAAAATAATACACGCGATAATATATGGTGGCAACAATCTGAAACGTTATTCTCCACTTATAATAAACCGACGCCGAATCCCATTTTATGAGTAATAGCAGTTTTAAGATTTAAGTAAAAAACTGAGAGAGAGAAATTTGAAAGGATTCAGATTTTAACGGTTGCCAAAAGGGTTTGCTAAGTTTTTTACACTCTCACTGAGCTCGCAATCTATCAGTCTGCTGTTGTACTCTCTCTCTCCTTGGAAAACATTTCTTTTTGTCTTTTTTTTTATTAAGCTATGTGCAATTTAATAACAAAAACACAAAAACTTTAGAAGCAGCATATAGTAGCACGTGTTTAGTATTCCTGATAGAGATTATTAAGTGTTGGCATACTTTTTTCTAATTTCTTGCCTCATTTTTCAGTTCATTATATTAAGACTCAGTTTCATTATTAAGATGGCTTAAAAACATTTTTATTGTTTTTTATTGTTAACAGTTTGTTTTTTGTATGTATTAAATTTATTAAATACAATGTTGTTCTATTTACGTAATATAAAATTAAATTCAATAGCTAAACCACAATATATTTAAAAAGAGCATAGCTTTAGAATTTCCGACAGACAGTCTTACGCGCTGGATATAAAAATGTTTCATTCAGTGCAGTTTTGCCATTGCTCGTTTTCAAATCTTTGGCTTCATTAATCAAGAATTCACTATAGTCTTATAAAAAATGAAATATAAAATTTGAAATTCAAAATTCGCTCTTTCTGGCGCACATGTTCCGGTGAAGATCTACGTTATTTAAAATTTGATAGCCCGAGCTCACATCTTTTTTTCACAGTACGAGAAACATGCCTACATAGATCATTAATGAATTTCTTTAAAAATAATACAAAGTGATAATACTCGTATTTGGTGGCATTATTTGAAAAGTTATAAGGTATATCTCTCGTTTTCTTAGCATGCTTTAGTGGTATAATGGTCATCACATTCGGCGCGTATTCGAGAGGTCCGTGTTTCAAGTCCCGGCGAGGGCATTGCTGATTTTTCATCTCTCCTGCTTTTCCAAAAATACCTAATGTCTCTTCAAAGTGATATAGCCATTTGTACTGTAACAACATAAAATCAAGTTTCGAGATTAATAGCTTTTCTTCCAATTAAATAATTTACATAAATATTTAGCGGTTAGTTTCAGCGAACCCTTCAGAAATTATTAGGCAGTGGTCTATGTATTCGATGAGAAAAAGGTGCCTGCTATTTTAAAATAAGTTAATGCATTCTGAGCTATATTTGTAATAACAACAGTCTAAGTTATTCCATAAATTATTAAATATGCTGAATATTTTTATGTTGTGCAGTTAAATTTATTTATTCAGTTCAATACGTGCATGTTCAGCAGCAAATTTCTAAGCGTAGTATTTTACATTTGCACATGTGAATATATAAAAATATCATTCACATTTGAACAGGAGTTTATTTTTACCCTTTAAGTTTCTACACGTAACTGTCATTTAAAACATCTCTAGTTCCTTATTTTTGTTGTTATTCTGCCATATATTCACTAAACTTTGCCTTTATCCAAATACATGTTTTCTGCATATGTGGGTCATTTCTGTATAAGTAGAACGAATGACGGAATATATTTTACTATTCCGCGAATGTGCATATATTTGTGAAATTCGGCTCTTGCAGAGTAATGATTATAACGTTTTGTTAGCATTACGTTGAGACGTTTTTGCACTTTTCTTTCCCACGTAAAACCCACATCGATGCACGCGAAACGTATTCTCACCACTCATAAATCAAAAGAGTTTTTTCCAGAAGAAATATGTTTGCTTTTTTTTCTCTTTTCGTTTTTCTTGGCTGCATTTGGTCGTGGCGAAAGTTTTCCCTGTGGTCACCAGCACTCGATTTGTATAAGCATTGCAATAAATGCAGCGGTGGAGAGATTTCTGCTGCTGTTCTTCCTTGTCGATGGAAACACGCCAAGACGACAGAGGAGGATTAAAGGAAAACTGCATCCTTCTTGAAATGGATGCAGAAATATTAACCCCAAGACGATATCCGGAGAGTCTCACTGAAGTGCATCCTGTAGGCTGGTCCTCGAAAAAAAAAACTGCGGAAATTCCTTTCGCCTTCTTTCGGCAATTACAAGGGACCATGCAAGAAAATGGCTTTGGATGAAGGTGACGCAGTAGACCAGGGGGAATTTGTAAATTTTTCTTCCTCTTCACGAAATATAGATATGAAGAATTCTTTAAAGAAGTTTTCATATCTTTTTCTTTATATATTTATATCAGTTTCAACTCGCAGACATTTATGAAGAATTTAAAGATTTGATTTTATCATTTACAAAGAATTGAAATCATGAATAATTGAAGATTATTTCTAATCATGCTTGAGAAAAACTACATAATATTTCACATTATACATCCTGAGAATCATCTCGTAAGGAATTATGTATTTGCCCCCCCCCGGTGTACTTTCGAAGTGTAAATGGTTACGACATTGAAGCACTTTCAACTAGCGGGTAACTGAAAGGTCCATGATTCGAATCCCGTGTTGAACACAGTTGATTTTTCAAACTTTTTGCATCTGAAAAATTTAAGAATCTTCACAATAATTGATGACTGATAAATAATGAAGATGGGTCTGACTGTTTTACTTCAACGGGTACTCATGAATTGCTCAAAACAAGAGTTCTATCTCAAGTTGGAAATAACAATGGTTTCTTATCCTATAATGCATCTCTTTAAGTTAAATTAGCTACATTAAAAAACTCATGTTTTTTCCTGTTTTCTCTTTTCTGTACGACCTCACTCTCGACTGACTGAAGTAAACTGAAGGTAGTTTAAAATCTGATGACGCAAGCTTTGTTAAACGTAACTTTTGAACTAGTTGGTTCCATTACTGTTTGCATGATTACTGACATACTTTGTTCAAAAGTAATGTTGAAAGTGGGAATATTTCGATTGGGATAAAGACTTTAAAAGATAAATAAAAAACTTCGCAGGTTAGAATTGCATTACAATATCAGCTGGCTAATTAGCACATTATGCAGCATAGTATTGTAAATTTCTGTTAATATTTAAATATATTTGATTGCATTATTGTTTTTGCGTGGTGTTGTAGTGTTATATATATATATTGTCTAATTTATTTATTCCTTAAATTTTCCATGTATTATGAAAATTAGTTTTTTGTAATAAACTTTATGGCCACAGGTTGTGAACTAAGATGTGCCTTTATTACATAAAGTTCTACAACTTTCGATTCTGAATCCGACAATCTTTAAATTATGAAAACAATTGAATTAGAACACGAAATATAAACAAAAGCGTTCTTGATGGGCCTCGGCTACAAGAAATATCGTCAACTTGACAACATTTAGGAATTTCTTGCCAATTTTGCAATTTTTTGGAAGGTTCGTGAAAATTCATTTTCAAAAATCATTAATAATGTCCTATGCAAGACTATACTAATCCAGAAGCTCGTATAATACCATAGAAATATGGCTCCGAGACTCACGGTAAGTTGTTTGTAGTCAGTTTACAGCAGTTCAAAGATAATTACCTGAAACCAGTGTTTACTTTACAAGGGTTATTTTTCCTGTGTAGTACTGCAAGCTATGTATTACTGCTAATAGTTGTCACCATTGTAGACCTGTAACATTAAGATGTGTGATACCAGAAGCAATTTGGGGACCGCCACAAATTTATTTTTATCAAAATGCATTTACTAACAACCAAAAAAGAAAGCGAAGAAATTTGTTCATTATTTTGCTAAGAAAATGTGTAAACTTGTTATTTGCTATCCATTTGTTATCCACTTGTCACCATTCGAATAGTAAAGATTACAGTTTAAAAAATTGAGGTGAATCACGCTTGCACAAGGATGGTGTGCACAAGAATCACGCTTAGGGGGTATTACCTATAAAAGTAATTAGTTCACATAAAAAAAAATTCTGCTTTAAAGCTAACTCTGATATTTTCAATATGGAAGTTTATTTTTAAATTTTTTTTCGAGGGATATTGTCATTAAAGATTATTTTAAACAAAGGTGAATTAGGTTTATTTTAGAGTTAACAATACCCTCACGTAGATTGATGAGATGTAACAATCCATACACACACACACACACATATATATATATATATCTGTATATACAAGAAACTGCACTAAAAATTCCAGACATGTATTCTATATCAAAAGCAATCCACGTAAAAATTTAGTTCTTCATCCAACAGTAATGAAGGACATTTTTACGTTCTCCTCAGCAATGAAATAAACAGAAAACAGGAAAAGAAAAAGAAAAAAGGGAATGAGAGACAGAAACACGCTCGAAAATCTCATTTGATGGTTTCTCACACGCAGCTTAGGAAAGGGGGCACTCAAAATGAAATCCCTTTAGTAACACGGCCTCGCCTAAGGACTTTTCTAGTGTGTTACGGCAAGCATTATGAAAGCGATTTGACAAGTACCCTAATCCACCTCTGGAAGTTTCTTTTTTCATTTAGTTCAACAAAATGGGTTTATCTAGGTATTCTTTTAAAATAAGATTAGGAGAGTTTTTGAAAGTGTTTCTTTTTTTTTTACTATTTTTTATAAAGAGATTGAAACAAGACAAATGAAAAAGAAAGCGATTTCATAATAGCTTCATTTCAAAATAATGACGAATTTACCTCCATCATTTGATTTGAAGAATAGATGTTTACGAGATTTGAATCTCTTTCATTTCCGCAGCATATAAATGGAGAGATCCTAAGACTAAGGAAAGAGATTTGTGGATATGTTGAGAGCTTTTTCTCTTGAAATCAGATTTTACCATTTTAAGACGGTAGCTGAACGCCTAACTCCATTTGAGAAGGATTGGAAAGAATTATCCTATCTCCCTCCTCCTATTCTCCTATCTGGCTTCTTTTGTGACGCGGGTAGTTACCACTTCTATCTAGTTATTGGCAGATACGGGGTTTGAATCCTCGTGAGAATGCAGTTGACTTCTGGGAATAAAAATCCTAATGAGCCATGCAATGATGTCCTAATAGTTGCTGCAATGACGTCCGGCGGTCAATTAGGAGATTCATTATTTGACGCCCAGAGGGGGACACGACTGATTCTTTCCGTCTCCCGACGCCGGAAAAATTAATGATTTTTAGAAACTAGCTTAATAATCAAAGTCATAATTCAAATATGCTTTAAGTGTAATGCACAATCTGTTTGAAAAAGGGGTTACAAGCTTCACTTCCTTAACTATTAATCTAACACGTATATATCAACTGTAAATTGTTATTATGTTAAACGTTACGATATATATATTGTAAAATTATCAAATGTCTCAGAAAAGAAAATATTAACATTAAGTAGAACAGTTGTTATTGCAGTTGCTCCAAAAAGCCAGTCATTTCCAACTTAATACACTCGTGGGAAATGACAATAACCGTAGGGCATTTAATCGTCTCATCGCAGAAAACATTCCTAAAGGTGCATTGCAGGAAGCGGCAAATTTCTTTTGTCGAAAATAGAGAAGCATTGTTCCAGTTTTAATGTAGAACATCTCGGGAGACGGAACCAGAGGTCTTTCACTCCCCTTTACCTATTACCGAATCATTCGAGGCCCGCCAGTATTTTAATTGCCACCAAGGTGCATGCGTCTGAAACGCGTCTAGAATCTTCCATTGGGGAACTAGATTTTCTAGAAGTATTTCGCATTCATAAAAAATCTTTCAGTTCTAGTTAACGATCCAAATTCCAATCCGTCTTTACCTACAGCTCTTAAGAACATTATTTCATAGTTCAGTTTTCTCAAATACATGGCGCCAGTAGCTTGACTTCCATTCTCTCATTATTACTACCTGAACACAGGCTTCTCTTTTTTCATTTGCACTTCTGCAGCTGAAGAAGGAGGGTTCTATATTAAAAACTTCGAAACTAGTCTATAGTTAATATTAGCTATAAAACGGCACGTAGTTTACAGAAATTGAACTTTCGATCTTCTGTTCTTATATGAATAAAATTACGAGTTCCATACTCAAGGACCCCATTCCGGATATTAATTCCTGGGGTATTTACAGGATTCCTTGACAGTATGGTTTCATTTACGTTGGCCAAATTAAGAAAGCCTTAAAATTTCACGTTAAGGAACACGAGGCAAATATTAGAAAAAATGAAACACAGAAGTCCTCTGTTGCCCAGCATTGTTGGTCTGAAAATCACACTTTCAATCTTTCTGCAGCCAACATTATTCAAAACACATCTTCCATTGGTGATTTAGATTTTCTAAAAGCGTTTCACATTAAAAAAATCTTTCTGCTCTAATTAACGAACCTAATTCCAATCCATCTTTGCCTTCAGCCTTTAAGGAAATTATGCTTTAGTTTTCGTTTCATCAATAGATGGCGCAAGTAGCTTAAATCTTATCCAGCCATTTCCATCTTATCTTCTCTAATCACTATATCTCATCTCATTCATTTGCGCTTTGGCAGCTGAGGGTGACGGTTTGGTAAAACCATCGAGACTAGTCCTGTGAAAATTTGCAAAAATAAAGCTAATTTTTGTTGTTTGAATTCTAAATTAATACATTTTCGACGTGTTATTTTATGTCAATTTTAAGAGTATGGTGTTATCAAAAACATGAGCATAAAAGTGTTCCCCATGATTCCATCTTAAAGTAAGAATAAAATCCATAACGCGATCAGAGAATGTCAGTTCCCGTCATGTGATGCGTTTATTAAATACACAAAACGTTAGTTTTTATACAGAAAAATGTAAAAATGTTTCTCCTGTGTAAGAAAGAAAAGTAAGCCTTCAAACTAGTATAGTGATTAAAATTATGATTAATTACAAATTTTGGAGACTGCAAAATTACTGTTATTGCGAGCTGTATATATAATGAAGCTTTATAAGAAGATATGTTTCCTCGTGCGAAAAAATCAGTTTAGAAACATCAGTTTCAAATTACATTAGAAGATATTCTAAAATTCAAAATTTTGGATTTAATCAAATAAAAATTTACCCAAAACGGAAAATTTTGCATCTGATCAAAATGTTTTAAGTCATTTAATTTTAATTTTAGAGTGATTAATTTTCCATATTACGCACTAGGATCTTTAACCCTTAGACATCACTAATAAGATAATAAATAATTTACTAACTTGTTGTTTAGCTAAGGAGTATAAAATGTTATTTTTTAAGAAATTAAAAATATTAATTCTAATAGCGAACCTCTCTATATTTCAAAGCTTAACTGATTTATTTCTTAAACGGAAACAGTAGATTTACTAACAGCACTTGAGAGATATTTAATCAGAGTCTTTTCAGTCGCAGTCTTTCTGAAAAATCATGCATATATATAGTTACAGATATGCCCAAGTACACCTATAGTTAAAAATCTGCCTTTTGCCTATAAAGCCTTTTGTTTCTCCTCTCTTGATGTAAAAATCGTTTCAATATGGAAACGAATATTACTTTAAAACCTTCTTATATAAACGAATATTTTTGTTTTTAAGTTTCTCTTAAGTTTTGTGAAGCAACAATTACATGTGATATTTAAAATAAAGATGATCTAAGTGATTCATATGATTTATTGAGATCCAAAAGATCAGTTATTAAGTCACTAAAAGACTTACATTTAAGGCGAATTATAGCTGAGTTTTAGAAATATGTAAGCTTCATGAAAAGTATCAAAACAAAAGGTACAGCACCTACCTTTTTGTCTTTCACGGGTTCTGCATTTAACTATTATAATGATAACAATAGTAAGTATTACGATGGCCGATACGATTCCAATTAGTATTCCTATAAAGGGACTTAGAGCTGGTTCATCTTCTTCCGCTGAAAATATGAAAAGAAATATATTATTTGAATGCGAAGCATATTTCTTCATGCATATAACATTGGAAAAATATTTAACTGACTGATTTTTCAATAACTAAATTAATTTTTAAATTTGATTCCTTAATAATTTTGAATGAGTAAGAAAATACTATATATGAGGAATATATCAAATATTGCTATATATTAAATTAATATAGTTTTAAATATAATAAGAAGTTTTGTAAAATTAAAATTTTATAAAGCTATTTAATAAATGCATGCATTAAATAAAAAGTAAATTATGCATCTTTTATGGTTTAAATGTAAGACACAAATATATTCCTGAAGCGTGATATAAATCTGTTTGATTATGCTGGTATTATTCTTGTACTGATTAAGGCCTTGCTGCTTTTGTTATGCAAGGGCGTAGGAAAGGTATTGAATACCAGGAGAACAAGATTTCAATTGGAATTTATTCATTCCGATTAAAAGAGAAATTAAACTCTCGTATTTGCCTCCAATTACATTATTCAAGTCAAATAATGTTAGCATGGTATTTGATTCATTTTAGAGCATGGTTTAAAAACAAATTGGATAAATGAATTGACTAATGCCTCACATTTAGATTTGCTAAACAATAAGCTAACTGTTTGAGTAGTAATTAATGAATTAATATTGTTTAACCTTTATTAATTAAGTGAAATAGAGGAGAGAATAAGTCATTCATTTTGCGTGTAAAGAGAAGAGGATTTTAAATTAGCATGATAAATTTTTAAAAAATGAATGATTTGGAAATGATTGATATTAAACTGATTTTATGTTTTATTACAGAATGTTCGTACATTTCTGAGACAATTGAGCCTTCGTTGATGTATACTGAGCAAGAAAAAAAAGGGAGGACAGTTCTATATCTCCCGTTCCACTGCGCCGATTGACGAAATGCAAACTGCGTTTTTCAAGTCTCGAAAGCGCAACTTAGGATGTATATTACGTAGATTTCTATATAGCATTGTCCTAAAATAGGTATTTTGATCCTAAATCGCACGTTTTCGCAAATAACATACCAATTTTTTCCATATTTCAATTCTACGAATCAAATTATGCTTAGATATTAAATTTTGTAATTTTTGGTGAAACATTTATGAAGAAATTTAAAAATTTATCTTGGCCGATTTTTTTTAGTTTGCGCCAAGAATAATTCACTTCGCGGACTTCTTAATTTATAGCAAACTATTTTCCTTTCCTTTTTTTCATTGTAAACGAGAGGAAAAAAATTTATCGTTCATACTTTCAAATAATTTTAACTAAATGAGTAAACCACATTTTCGTTATTAACGCTTACAATAAATACGTCAAATTTCAAAACGTGCCAAAATGTTAATTCACGTATATCTTAGGAAATTTTGAATAAAAAACTCTAATTTTTTTGCAGGTATGCTTAGAAATATATACATCTACTTTAAGATGATGGCAAATATTGTATAGGTTGTAATTCAAAATATATTTCGAAAAACTTATAAAAGTTATTTCAAAATACAAATTTTAAAAATAAACATAAAAATTCGGCGAATTTGATTTGGAATAAACCTAAATTTCGAAATAGGAAATGTAGAATCAAATTAGTTTAATAAAAAAGAAACATTAACAAATATATACCAAATTCAATTAACATTGAGGAACTAAAATTTTGAGAACTGATTTTTTTAAAATCTACTAATGCAATTTTACAAAAACTTGGCAGTTTACCCGTAATCTGAATCGTAGGATCGAAATATGGGAAGAAAATGGCATGCCATTTCAGAAAAAGTCCGATTTTGTGTCAAAATACCTATATTAGAACAATGCTATATATAAATCTAATACATACCCTATTCGCGCTTTCGAGACATGAAAAACGCAAGTTGAATTTTCTCAATCGGCCCAAAAGAACCGGAGATATAGAACTGTTCCTCTTTTTTCGAAGTGTACCTTTGTAGCTGAAGATCTGCAGGGTGTTACCAATTTTAGAGTTTTAGGTTAATTGCATTAAAACAGATTTTTATATTTAATATTGTTTTTTGATTTTTATTCTATGCTTTAGTAATTCTTTATTTTAACGTAGCAAAGTTTCTCACAAGTTCAACATTTCGCATTACTGCTCAGTTAGTTACACTAGAACTATGAAATTTTATGAATTATTTATTTAATGTTTGATCAGTGTTACCTAATACAAATAGCCAAATTTTATTAAAAAAATGTCGTTTATTTTTCGCTGCCTTCAATAAAATAGAAGGTTCCGGCATTTTTTCCTTCATGAAGAATTGTTACAGTTATATGACTATAATTGCAGTTAGTAGCTCGAATTTCATTCATTGATTTCAAATGCTTTTAAAAAAAAGATTAAACGAATCAACGTTTCCATACTTTAATAATAAGTGGTCTTTGGTATGTGTAATTTTGGCGAACGCATTGTTACATTTAAATGCTTTCTTTGCATAAATGAATAGGAAGTCGAAAAGATACACACGAATATCTATTACAATGTATTTTTGCATAATATTACAAATAACCTGTAATTTGTTATAGAGATTTTTTTGAGTCTCATTAAATGGTAAACAAACGGGAAATGGAAAAAAAATCAAGTAACAAAGGTATAAAATCTGTTGTGTGTATCTACATTCAATCGAGTACTACGGAAATATACGGTGTGTAAATCATAGCATTTAAAAATCAAAATTGAGAAATAAACGTTAACATTAATTTGCAGTAAAAGGAAAATCAAAGAAAAAAAATGAGCAAACCGTAATGCAATGATAGTTACCGCAGTAAATTCTTCGTTGTTTTTAAATATTGTTGTGCTAGAACTTACTAAGCTTTTAGCTATTATTCCTATAAACTGTTTTACAAGGGCACGAAAGCATATGCATTATAAAAAAGACATATATCTTAGCACAGACATAGTTAAATGCGGAGGGGAAAACAATGCACTAAATTAGCAAAGAGGGAAACAAAAACAAAAAAAAAAAAGCTAACACTGCAGTAAAAGTGTAGTAGTAGAATTTTAAAAGAATGCAATATTCCCCTAATTGTTAAAGAACTTAATGTTAGCAAAAAAGCCTAATTGTTTAAATGTTAAGTGAGTAATTTTAATCAGTTGAGCAAAATTACTTTTGCTTTAAATGAAATTAAAAACTTCCAACGAAAAAACAGCAGACTGAAAAATCTGTGATTATTTTTCTTGGAATCTACTGGGTTTTATTATCCATTCTCGAAGAGCTATATCGAATTCTATTCTAATTTTATCTTATTGTTATGCAAATTCTTTGATTTCTTAACACTTTATTGTATTCAAAGTATTGAACTTTAATTTAATTTTAATTTTGCTTTTTTGTCTCAATAAAGGTGTACTTAAAGTTATACATTTTCATTCTTTCAAGGAAAATGTAAGCTTTCAAATTAGTTCACTCTAAGTGTTATTTTACTGTGAACGAAAATGCATTTTTATTATTCCTCAGTCAATATTGTAAAATTTAAAGGAATTAATATTTTGCATTTTATGCACAGAATATTTCAAATATGTATTTATATGCATATTTTTCTACAGACGTATTTAGTGTAAGTCAAGATTAAGATATCTGACGCTTCTGAATTTCGCCTGGAATATATCAATTTTAATTTTAATAATAAATATATTTGTTGAAGAAATGCATGCGAAAATAAATTTAAGCAAATTTGAAAGGCATAAAATACATCTAAAAAATTAGAAGGTTTTATAAACGGATATACTTATTTGCTCCTTAAGTACATAGACAGTGCAATTTAATTTTAAGAATGTTAATGTGAATTTACGTGAGCCTGATAGGCTTAAAGCTGCAGTTAAATAAATTATTAGTTCATAATATTTGACTGTTTAACTTTGCCTCCATATGGAACAGTAATTATATTTGCGATTTCGCGCAGATTTTTATCTGTCTAAAGAAATGAGAGGAAACTGTTAACCGTTATACTGAAACTTCTGTTCATAGCAGATTATGGAGAGCAATTTGAAAATATTTTGAAATATATGTATGATTTTGGGGAAGTATTAAATATGACCTGTTTTATTTATTTTCATGTACTTTCCTCTTGAAACTAGACGCTTAGGGGTAGTATTGAATCGGAGAAGAAAAATTTTAAACATTATCACTATTTAATTACTCACTGTGAAGTTTAACTTACAGCATGAATCAAGGGCTTTTTTACTGGATGATAACGAGCTAAAATATGAAAACAACGAGAATAACTTAAAACCTCCTGTTATATAGTTAAATATGCATAAGATCGGAATAGGTTATAAAACTATCCAAATGATTTTAATATTTCTATATTCTCATTTATGTGATTTGATTGGTAAGGAATTTAGTTGAATCTAAAACTTGTTTTTTTTAATAATTAAAT
The DNA here is from genome assembly GCA_000611955.2 of Stegodyphus mimosarum. Taxonomy (NCBI): domain Eukaryota; kingdom Metazoa; phylum Arthropoda; class Arachnida; order Araneae; family Eresidae; genus Stegodyphus; species Stegodyphus mimosarum. Next base: position 110,355 of record KK120690.1, on the reverse strand, counting down.
TTAAAATGCCTGCATGAGTTGTTTACTTAACTAATAGATTTCTGATGTACCTAAAAATAAGTTTTTTAATGTTATAACACAAGATATTCGGTTCTTTTTGGGCATTAATTACAGCTTAAATATTATAGGTAATATCTCTCGACATAATATGGCGGAAATATTAATTCTCAGATATCAGTTCTATTATTTCATGCATAACATATACTAAATAAAAGCTACATAAAGCACTGCGAAAGAAATCAGAAAGAAATAACTGTTATTAAAAGCACAGAAAGAGAGATTAAGAAAATACAATGCACTATGCATGCATAGAAGCTAAGAGCATACATTATTTAGCTCAGTGATATAATTATGCAAATTCAAGCAGCCTAACTGACATTCGCTATATAGAACAGAACTCGAAGTAAAAATGAAAAGGCTACAAAAGCAAAAGAATGCATACATTAATTTCCAACAAACACGAGAATTTTACCTCAACATTATGCTACAACTAAATCTGATAATGAAATACAGCAAAGTATTTGTAATTTAATTTAGGCTGCAAAATATACATTATCACAAAGCAATAAAATCTTATTTCATGCAGAAAACTTCGCATTTGGTTCCGACGTGATTTATGAAATAAGCCTTAAGAGAAATTTTCGTAGTGAAGAGGCTCTTATTGAAGTTATTATATATTATACTAGTACAGTTTTTCTTTGTTTATTTGAACATATTAACTTAAAGATGCATTGTTTAATGATGTTTTTATATTTCACCTGGAATGATTTTCGTATCTGTCTATCTATACATCTATATATATAAATAGATAGATACAGATATCTACATATATAAACATATAGCTAGATATTATGATTACAATCCTTAGAGATTTTTTTATTTTAGGACATAACAAATCTCTAGTTTTTTAATTTATCAAAGTTATTGAAGTATTGATAAAAGATTATACTGTAAAGCTGGAATAATCATGTCTTGTTGTTTGCTTTCTGCAGCAATTTAAGGTAAAATATATTATGAAGTGATTTGAAAATTCTGCAACATATTAGTAATATAAAATATTCTATTTTATTTTCTTTATATTATTAAATAAATCATGACACAGCAAATTCCTTTAAAAATAAACTTATTGTGTTCGTGACAAAAAATACGTTTTTGGCATACATATGTTCATGACATTCATTCGTTTAGAATAGAATTATAAATGGAATTAAGAAACAAAAATAAAATATCATGGCCGAGAAGTTAGAATTTTATTAAATGTATTAAAATAAATTTGAATTTATATGTAATTTTAATTGCATATTAAATTCATAAACATAATTACAAATGACGTTATTCAGTGAAAAATTGGTACTTTTAATATAATTTCATAAAATTAAGCCGCTTAACTATGTTTGCAGAAGAAATCAGTATGTTTTACAGAAATAAACAGCAATCAAATTGGATAAAAATGAAAACAAACTCATTTTCAAAACTTTTTAATTAATTACTTATTAAAAAAACTCAAACATAACAGTTCACATCGCACTCAAAAATGCATATTACACAGCATGCCACTTTGGAAACGGTAGCAAAGTAAAATCAATTTTAAATGCAAGCAAAGCAAGCCTTTTCATTCATGCAATATGTTTCAGCATTGTAACGAAAACTTCACAGTTTTCTCATTCAAGAGTACCTATTTTTCTATAACTAAGTTATATTCGGAACAAAACTAATCTGAACAAAATGGCAGAAATTTATTAGTGACGTGTTGCGCAAATGCTATTATTCAGCAAAAAAGCTTCATTCACTAGAAATCATTTAAGCAAATTATTGATGTATAAATAGATAATTAAATTTATATTTTCTCATATTTACGTAATTTTTTCTGAACTCTTATTTTTAAATATGGATAGAAACTACCAATTAACTGATTTTGTTCCAACTAAGACATAGCAGTTAATTAGTTACAAACCTACAAAAATGATTTTTATGTTTTTGTGCGAATTCATTTTTCAATCTCTGCAATATTTTTTTATCAATTATTAGCTTGTTATTTTTTGTTTTTAATGCCTTTGAAGTAAAAACAGAATTTAAATTCTAAGAATTAATGTGACTTGTTTATTAGAAATAATTGCCATTTATCCAATATCTATGGTTACAGATAGTTTAGTATCTATTGCAACAGATAATTGGCTTTATTAAACATGAAAAAAAAAGATGAGAAAATTTAAAACGATGTTTGTTTATTAAGATACTAGTTTATTAAGGTAATATTATGAAGAACTGTTTAAAATGTTTGTACATTCTTTATGCTCTTTAATGTAAGTTGTAATGAATGTTTGTTCTACGAATTCTAATTAATTAAAATTTTAAATATGATGCTTACTTATAGTTGTAAATAAAGACAACTGATCTTGAAGAAATACAAACAAATTAGGTTAGACAGAAAGGAATAATGCAACAGCAAATAGCTGAATGTGATTGGTCGAATATTAAAGCAATTAATAAATGCGAAATTATATATAGAAAAAAAGGGTATATAAATTGTTCAAGTTTGTAGTGTTTGCAAGTTAGCATTGCTCCAATGGTAGTTTCTTATTTTTTCTAAAGGCATATTATTTTCTTAATATAGTTTAGGGGATAATTACAACAGAGGATTTTAGATTTTAATTAAATAATGTTTATTACATGTATTACATGAATACAGATTAAATATTAATATAAAAATAATATTATGGCGCATCTGTCTGGTTGTGTCATAGAAAAATAATTAACTAATTTTTGTTAAAAATAGAATGACTCTGAATGAACAAAATACTAAAGAATATACATAAAAGAAACTGAAAATGGAATAATTTTACTTCAGTTGTTTTTTTTCTTGGGAGATTAATGAATTAGTTTTCAGATCTATAGTTTTCCCCTTTTTATCTTTTGGTACTTTAATTTCTAAAATTAATTTGGACTTTAATAAATCTGTTTCATCGATACTGATAAACTAATTGGTGCATAAATTATTATATTATATTATAAACTAACTGATAATTACTTATTTATACTCTGATAATTATACACGTATTACAGCTAATTTTATCAATTATTTTTGAAACTGATGTATTGAGATCCAACAATCTAATGGAAAAACATATCCGTATCCATGCTTCATGAAATAAATTAGTAGACTACATTTTGCATTTAGATTTGACATAAAAATCCTGCACTTTTCCATTACGTAAGTTTCAAATGATTAAAAATTGAATATTAATTAGGACACTTTATCTATTATAATTAGAAAAGGCGGACTGCTCATTATTAAACAGATTACTATTATTCCTTCTTTATAACTCCACTTTTGAGAAAAGTATTAAAAGATGTAAATCTGCGCATTGCCTAAAACCTTTTTCACCTTCAGTTCTGAGGATAAGCTTAGAAGCAAGATGGTAAACATTATTAATAAGTTGTTGATTGATTATCATGCTTTAATATTCTCCCATTTCTTGCTCATTCACTAGTTCTCTAAACTTTAATCCGGCCATAATGCAGTTCCTATGCTTTCATTAAAGCAAAAAATGTGCAATTTACCTAAATAATTGAGCAATAGACTAAGTTTGAATAATGATTCTTAATCCTCGCTTTGGCAGGACCTCGCCAGCGAAGGAATGTTGAGTTAATATAAAAGTTCTTTTGACTAATAAGATGATATATTGCTTGAAGATACTTCATTAAAATTTGGATTTTGTATCCGACAACAGAACTATTGAATAGATTTGACTGTTGCTTAATGAAATAGCCACTTATGAAAAAATAAACTCCTGCAAATTAATCAAAAATGAGCTTAATTGATTTATAAGCGTCAGCATATTGAAGCGGTTTGGCACCAAGTTAAGTTCTTTTACCTTGGTAAACAACATTTGCGGGTAGGTGAATATAATAAAATGACGTTACTCGGAAAATTATGTAATTACAATTGGAGAGAACGACGAGAAGCAGACGTACATGTATCCACAACTGATTTATTTTTCTAGACTCTATCATCATTTCTCCAAGACATTACATGCCATAAGACATGCCATAATTTAATTCACGGTGGACTTATCTGTAATCTCCTCATAATGTTTTAATGCAACAGCACAATGAATGCAACTACTTACTGAAAGACTTGTGCTCTTAAAGCATTTTTCAGTGTATTAATGCACTGACTGCAACTGCTTGAAAGCCACAACATAACAACCACGAATTCAGTAACATACGTTTTACATAGTCAATACAGCATCTAAGGCCATATATAAAGTTTTATTTTGGATCCAAGCCAATTGAAGATTCCTGTTAGAGAAATAATGAAAATTGCGCACATTTTGTATCTAAACATTGTAAAGATTCATCGTATGCAGTAAAGAAATAAATCATTGTTGAGACGAAATAAAATATTCTTTAAATATTCACAAACAAATTGCCAAGTACTTGCTCTGATTACTGAATCTATTGAACTGCAACATGTCTAATAAAATAATTTTAATTAATTATCTTAAATTGATTGTAAAGTTATGAAGTCAAAATGATTTCCTAAATTATGCAAATAGGTAAATTATGTAAATTACCAGACAGCACTCGTTGAACTACCTTAATGAAGTTTATTTCATCTCTCATCATGCAAATATAGTGCCTTGACATATAACGTAGTGAATAGCCATAATTGGTAGTAATTATGATTGTATTAATAATTTGTCATTAACAATATTAATGACGATAGCATTAACGGTTGTTATAAACAGAACATTTGTATCAGAGTCGGTAATAGTTAGAAACCTAATAGAGAAGGACAAAAATTGTCTGAAATATCAATGTTGAAGTTCTTATAGTCATAAATATAATACTAACTCAGTATAATGTCTTAGTTTACTATCTATATGTATGCAGTTTTCAGTTCAGGGCTTATGCTAACGACGTTTATTCTTCAGTATTATATTATAATCCTGATAACTTTGAGTAGAGAGCAGGCATTGTTGCCGTGTGAACGTTTTGTTCTAATGGCACCAAACATATTGCAGATAATTTTTAGAATTACGTTTGGCGATGAATGGCCTTATCAGTGAGTGATTATATTCTGTTACTATGAGGCTTGATCTTGGAGCCTAGAACTATGACACGACACTTCGAGCGATCAAGCATGCTTATACCTCAAGCATTGAAATATTTATGTTTGTAAACTCCAGCGATTTCTTGCACAGCCTCACCCATCCCGAAAAAAAGTGACTTTCATTGATGATACACAATACTTGTGAGAAAAAGCACTGTATCGTGAGCGAGCTCGTGTGTGTCCCTATTAGATTGTGGAGTGCAATGCGAGCGTCTGGTCGAAGAAGTTATGAAAGAATTGACTCTCTCTGACACAGGTGATGTAGCAGAGTGTTAGCCACATCAATACCACCTTATTTGTCTAATGGCACAATATGTATTTGCTAAACAAAGCAAACTGATGTTGCAAAATGCTGTTAACATTATAATTGATGATGTTTGACAATAAATGGTACCTTGAGCGTAGGGCAATATTCATTGCAATTCTGCTAGTAAAAACTCTTGTGCCCTTCCCAATCAGAACACTTCAAATGGGCAAGCCAAAATCATATTACTGCTTGAAGCGCTCAGATTTCTATATTTTTTTCGTGAGTGATGTTCAAGCATGAAATTTTTAGGTGTAAAGTTTTACTATTTGACTTGATAATTGATATAAAAAAGACATTCACTTCAGCAAAAGGGAATTTTTTGTGTTTTAAATTGCAACTTTAATTACTTGGCATCTCAGGAAATTCGCTTTCACTGGGCCGTCTGAGATCCTTCCCAGTGGCGTATCTCATGATCTAGCGTTGATTATCAACACCTAGCCACGGATCAGCTTATCTAAGTGTATATAATAGGAAACCCCAAACCCATTTTCCCATTTAAGAATGTTATAAGAAGCTAAGAAATTATAAAATGCTCAAATTGAATAAAATTATTAATATAAAACATTTATATTAATGAAAATAAAATATCCTTCCAAGAACGTCAAAAGTAACTTATATTAACGTCTAACACCAAATTTTTATTACTATGCTCTTGATATTGCTGTAAGAAATCAATATCACATCTGTCATAAAAAGGGAAACCTTCCAAAAATACATGTTCCAAAAAATAACTTGGAAATCTACCAGTTTTTACCATCAAAAATATGCAGCTGGAAAACCAGAAGTGACATTTATAAGTCAGATGTCTTTTTCAAAAGACTTTTAAATTTTTATTTCATGACACTAGACACTTCAAGAAGGAAAATGACATAACATTAGATAGATTTGATGTGTTTATCGAAAAAAAGAAAATATTCAGCTATTTTTATTGATTAGAAATACAATCTTCGGCTTCCTATTGTAATAAAAAAGTATTTTTTGAAGTAGTTTGAGTAAATATGTCTGCTGAACTTCATATTCAGGTACTTCTCAATCTATTTCACTTGATAAAAAATAATTTAGATTATTTGAGTTTTCCATTAAATTTATGAATAAAAAATAAAACAAATGTTTACTAAATTTTTTTCATAGAGTAATATTTCCTATCTGACACATGGATATTAGTTTACTTTTATTATGATTATTGAAAGACAGGTTTTCCTTTTTACCTTTAAAAATGTTTTTAAAAACTTTTTTTATTTTTTTAAACTTTCCTTTCATCACCATATTATATGATAGGAAACAATCTAAGGTAACCGTTTTAGGCTCATTTGAAATATACGTTTCTTAAGCTTCTTCTCCATAGTATGCTATTTAGTTATACACGAATCTTACACATAAATGAATAAAGAATATAATCCCATTAAAATTTGAATAGAAGTTTGAAATTCAAAATGCATTTGTTAGATGATTATCATCCTGCGGTATTAAATAAATTACAAAAATTATTCTGAAGTTGTTAATAAACAATCGATGAAAGATATGACAGATTTTATTCATTTATTCATTGCTTTAAGAACAAGGGCTCCAATTTAGGTAATGTTTTACGTTATAAAACTTAAAAAGATAACGAGAGTTCAAAAACAGTAACTGTTGACTTCAATATGCATCAGATGATGAAAACAATGAAGAATGGAACCATTTTTCTTTGAGAGTTTAAATATGATACTCCGGTAAGGATTGAAATGAAAAATATTAATAAAGCATTTTTATTAGAAGAGCAGTTAGTAATAAATCGTTCAGTAATGTTTGCAAAGTTTATATCAGGAGATACTGAACGCTGAACTCCTTCAGCATCTTGATTCCTATACTAATCTCAGTGAATGAAAATTGGTAAATGGGTCGACGATAAAAGCCACGGAGATTTTACAGACGTTGAATTGAGTGCACTTTTTATCTCCTAAGCAGAAAGAGATAAAAAATGTCTTTTGATGTACTGTGACTGTTGATGAAATATGGAAATTATATAACAATTAGTTCAGGAGGATTTGCAGGAGTTCCTTTAAATATTCGAAGGAAAGGAAAATTTCACATCTTACTTAAATCAATCAAACCATACAAGAAAAGAAGATAAAACCATCATCATGAAGATAAAACATAATTTTCTGATATTATCCATTGTAAATATCCATTGCCAAGGGATTAAGCATGGCAATAGACTGGGACCGTGTATATTATATGACGTTTAACCAAACCTTATGCATTGAGTAATCATCATTAGACAATCGATATGATACCTTACTGATAAAATACAGTGTCAGATTTCATATTTAGACTGACAATCACAGGTACATCATCTGAGATATAAAAATGCCCTTCATCTTCCTCATCTTCTAGCACTAATTTCAAGGAACTTTTATTCGTGAATATTTTGATATACCTTCTGTTGGAGAACATTTTAACAACTCACTTATCTCTAATGCAGTTAAAGATTTTATCTCTGTTCATTTATGTTGAGATACTAAAATATCAACATCATTGATATTGATCAGTCCATTTATGTTGAGATATTAAAATATAATCAGTCACTGTTCATCAGGTGATGAATAGTGACTATTTGACTAAGCTAGTTCTGTTTACTATTAAGCATCCATGAATGTGGCTATTTCATTTGCAACAGGCCAATTAGAAGTTTGCGAGTATATTTTATATTTCCAAATAATAACTGAATGATTTTGATTTCGCAGTTTAAGGGTTTAGTAAAGATATTACGATTAAGTTAGGAGTATAATGTTTCTTCAATTGATGTTTATATCACATGTAAAATAGAAAGATCATTTTTCCAGATGCAGTCATTTGTTTTTTCCTCTATATTCTTTAACAAGATACTCGTATATGGATTACAGTTTGGACATTATGATATTAGTTACGATAATTTGGAACTTGCATTAATATTTTCATATGATTATGGAAGCAGTTGTATCTCTTATTATTAACTGCAGGATTATTTTGGAATTTTATTCATCATTTATTTATATTTTACTGAAACATAGATTTTATAAATCACATATTCGGATGCATTCGTGAAGAATTTCTCATTCGATTAATTATATGCTATGATTTCATTAAGATTTCTACTGTTATCCTCTCATTTATATTAAACATCCCAGCACTAGTGCTAATACTTTACTAGCACTAGTGTTGGGGAATATGTTAATAAGTTATTGTGTAAGAAATTTCAGTAAACAAACTATGTTGTTTATTTAATCGTAAGTAGAACATGCTCCTAAATTTAATTTTGATACATTAGAACAAAGCGTTTTTTAGTGTCAAAGTTCGATACGAACTTGTTTCTTTTACCAAGTTGTTTTCTAAAAACGTTGATTTTAAGAAAATGCAAATTTGCCTCAAGTTTTCGAAACAGGATAAACAAGTTCGAATGTTCGCAGATGAGCATATTTTCCTCAATTCTGAAGCAACAATTTAACATAATACAAGACTAGTGATGAGTAGCCATTTTTCTAAACTGGTTAATAAAACTAAAAACGCCTAATTAGTTTTGTGTACACTATATAAGTGATTTTTAAATATAAATCAATAACATATAAATTAAAGCAATGTTGTGCTATTTATAACATCTACTCTGTTTGCTTTTCTACCCGGAGGATTAATGATGCTTGCCTGTGTGCCGTTCTGCTGGTCTGAGTGTGCTTGCAACCAGCGCCACGGAATTGCTTCTACCTTTGGCATTAGCAGCGTAAAGTACCAAAATAAATGATGTCCCAGTCAGCAAGTTGTCCACCAGGAAAGTTGGGCTATCTTCAGCTGTCAAGTTACCTCTGAGATGCTCATTCGTGGAACTGTATACTTCAAGGTGAAATGTTTGGGGCAGACCACCATCATATCCGGGTTCACACTGAATGAGGAGGGAGTCGGTAGTATGATTCGTGACCACGCAATTACGCATTGTTTCTGGAGGACCTGCAACAAATGGTTTCTTGTTGATCCTTCAGATGAAACACCAAATATTTAGCATTATCTAAACAGTGTTTCGCCCTATTTTCCACCCATTTAGTTATCTGATGTTCATTAGTACATTAGTTAGATTCAGAAGAAAAATCATTTATTTAACTTTTACATTCTCAACTAATATACTACCTAACATTGAAAATGCAACGTTAAGGAGTAGCCCGAAAGTTATGCAAATTTCAGGTATATTCATCACCGAAGTATGCGAATAGATGTGAAATGCGCAGATCTCCAGTGCACATGAAGGGCAGGTTGGTCCATACGGCAAATCTCAGATGACACACATCTGGATGCGTCCACTGTTCATCGGTTGTGGCGGCAATGGTCGGAACAAGTAAATGTGGCAAATGGGATGTCGGTGCAGCCAGGATGACGTGAGCACGCGTGGATCAATACATCCGTCAAGAAGTGGTGGCGAACCCGCAAGCCACTTCTACCTGCATTCTGTTGCATGTTGCACACAATGTTAACATAACGACTGGGAGCTAGTGGCCTGCATTCGTGGCATCCGTTAAGAAGACTGCCATTGACCCCACATCATAGACGCCAACTTCTGCAATGGTGCCAGACTCGAGCGCCGTGGACGACGGAATGGCACAGGGTCTTGTTCTCAGATCAGTCACGGTTCTATTTCTGTAATGATAGTCATCGCGTACGGGTGTGGCGTCGATGTGGAGACAGGTCCAATTTCGCAGCAAATGTGGAACTCCTCACCGCGCGACAACGCGGCATCATGGTTTGGGGCACAATTCCTACCATTCCAGGTTATCTCTGGTTCGTATTCAGGGCACTATGACGGCCCAATGACACATGGGTTATGTGCGGTGGCCGGTGACACTCCTGTGCCTTCAGTGAGTGCCCAATGCCCATTTCAGCACGATAACGCATGACCACACACTGCTCGCATCAGCCCACATGCTCTGCAAGATGTGCAGAGGCTTCCCTGACCACCGTTCTCTCAACATGTCTCACCAATCGAATACATTTGGTAATACATTGTAACACATTGTAATACATTAGGGGTACACTCAGACCCTTCTGGTCACGGAGTGGCCTCACGGTAAAAAAATAGAGGGACCCCAAAAGGAGGTCAAATACAAAGTAAAATTATAAAATACAAAATTTAAATAAATTACAAATAATACATAAACACTAAAAAAATAAGGAAACACATATAACAAGCACTCACGAACATACAAATAAAAATTAATTCAAAGGACAACACTAAACAAACATTTCAATTACACCTCGATTTGCACTAAATAAATTTGAGGATATCTTGTGCAAAAGATCCAAAAGTTTTGATATAAAAATTATCACTATATCATCAATTTTATAAAGCTTCCTCTGAACAGCAAAAAGAGGGCAGTTCTTCACAAAATGCTTCGCGTCTAACATGGTATTATAAGAAATACAAGTTTATTATTTTGTAAATCTCTTTAAATAATATGGAAATCTCGCGTGGCCAGTAAGAATTTGGTTTAAATGAATATTGTTGAAAATATCTATTTTTTAAAAAATTCTGATGATTTTCATGTATCCTTTATTTTTTTGGTGAATTTTCCCACAAGAGTTTCCATTTATCAATATAAAATTTCTTCATATGTGTGATGGATATCTGTTTAGATCCCGAAACTTCAATAAAGGGGAGACCCATATGGGAGGCTGCCTCCTTGGCGTACGTATTTTTTATGTGATTGACGCCATTTGCACACCCTGCCATTTCCGCGTTTAGAAGGCGAACTGTGGCAAATGGTTGACCGGGAACGGAGAGCCATTCCTCAGGATACCGTCCATAGTCTCATTGATTGTGTATCTAAACGTGTTGCTTCATGTATCACAGTCCAAGGTGTTCTTACAACCTACTGAGCCGACGCTATTGTCGCTCTGTATTATGTATATCATTTCGAAATAAAGATCACTTATCGTTCGTAGCTGTCACTCTATGTTTGCCGAGTTTCATCCGTTTCTGGCCACTTCTTCTTGGTGTTGCATTTTCAATGTTGTGTAGTGTATGTACATCATTTTAAAAACTAGATTCTTTATGCACGGAGAATTTCAACCACTAATGTCTATCAGGGTTTAGACAAACTGACAGCAAATTCTCCTGTTACCTATAAAAAGGGCTTAAATCAACTAGTGTCGATCAATAAATTAATAGACATTTATTCTTTTTAAAGTGGCAGCAAATTAGCATGCAAAAACATTACAAATCTCCATAAACGCTAAAAAATTGAAAATAATTTTGAATTTCAGGGAAATAGTGGACATTCACTTTAGTTTTACATATGCTTTCTTTCAACAGTAAAATACAAATGCCGACATTTGTTAAATATCGATATTTCTAGTATTTCCGGTAGTCGAGATGTAGATATTTAACTACCGACTATCGGATGACTTTATAATTTCTAAAAATAGTCAAGTTTTGACACATTAGGAAACAACGTGATTTAATTTTAGAGCTTCAGATGTGCTGTTTATCAACAGTGCTTGTTTATATATGCGTATAATTTACTAAATTCATATTTATGATTTAACCTCTTCGCCTCTTGCGTATAATGTACGATGCAAGCTTCAGTTTCCCTCCTTGGGCTCATCACAGCGGCGGAGTATCACTTTGTATCATATTTGATACGGTAAAAGAAAACGTTTTGTTTTAAATGTGGATAAATTATGTCATATGTCAGAAGCCTGGGAAATCTTATTGAATGGAATCTCTTGTGTGTTAGCTTTCTTGTTACGCACATTATTTATTTTACTCTACGAATGTAAAACGTGCGATGCTTACAACGCTCGTTAAAAATTTAGATAGTGCAACCGACCTGAAATTGTATGTCAATATGACAGTAGGACATAATAGGTACTGATGTTAAAATTCGGAAGTTTTTACATCGCTACCGTATGGAAATACTTTAAATGTGCAAATATGATTATTACTATTATTTCAAATTAACTTATTTTGAATTCGTACTTAAATTTGAAGTATTAGAATTCTCTGTTTATACACTTATGGACAAAAAAATTAGCGCACCAAGAAATAATTGCGGGATCGTTACGAAACTTGCAACGAAGGTACATGCCGGGGAGATATGCAAATGATTAGAAATGCAGCCTGATTACGCATTACGTATAGCCGGTAAAGGGCGTTGAACGTCGTACTCTATGGAGTATAAAAGAAGTAACCAAAGCTTTGTTTGAGAGTGCTGAATCATTTACAAAGGAAGAGATGAGGTAGACATCCCATTACGCCGTGTTTGAAGACAATATGAGCAGTTGTCGCAGTTTGAGAGGGGGAGAATCGTCGGGATGATGGAAGCTGGGTGGTCAGCTAGGCGAATAGCTTGTCAATCAGGCCGCTCTGATTGTGTTGTGAGGAGGTGTTGGGACCAGTGGAACCGAGAGATGTCATGTACACGAAGACCAGGCTCAGGACGCCCTCGACAGACCAGTCGTCGAGAAGACCGCCACATCGTAAGAAATGCACGGGTACAGATAACTGCTTCATCGGCCGCCATCCAGGCACAGGTAGCACTTTCACTAGGGGCCCCTGTGTCTTGTCGAACCATACGATGGCGCCTGGCGGAAGGACAATTGGTATCGAGGCACCCATTCGGTGTGCTGCCCTTGATGCCCACCCATCAACGCCTCGTTTGGAGTGGTGTCGAGCACGAGGAAACTGGACTGCAGCGGAATGGAACCAGGTTGTCTTTAGCGACGAATCCAGATTCAGTCTCGGCAGTGATGACAATCGTGTTCGTGTGCAGAGAGCCCGTGGTGAACGTCTCAATCCTGCCTTTGCTGTACAGCGACACATGGCTTCCACAGCTGCTGTGATGGTATGGGGTGTCATTGCTTACAATACACGGTGACCCCTAGTACTGTTCCGCGGCACCATGACAGCCCAGCGATATGTTCATGAATTCCTGCAACCACATGTGTTGCCACTCATGCAACGGCTCCCAGAAGCCACTTTTCAACAAGACTATGCTCGGCCTCATACGGCAAGGGTGTCACAAGACTGTCTCCGCACTGTTACTCTCCTTCCTTGGCCTGCCCGATCCCCAGATTTGTCTCCAATCGAGCATATCTGGGATCATTTGGGACGACGAGTTGGGCATTCCACGAGTTTGAAAGAACTAGAGGCAAGGTTACAGCACATATGGAACGAAATGTCTCAAGACATCATACAGAACTTGTATGACTCAATGCCCGATCGCATCGCATCGTGCATTCGCGCTAGAGGGGGTTCAACGGAGTATTAACTCCTCCGTTCTTTTGGCTTTATCTCTGAAATAAATTATCCTTTTTCTTTGATTTCCTTATCATTTACTTATATAAAAGCAGTCATTACGTATGTAAAATTTCGTTTCATTTTGACGACTCCTTCTTGGTGCGCTAATTTTTTGTCCATGAGTGTATTATAAGAAACAACATTTAAACAACGTATGCTCGGCTTCGGAAGCGAAGAAATTAGCGCAAGTAGGATTATACAGAGTGTTCCAAGATAAACCGAACCCAAAGCAAGTAAAGAACACAGGAACAAACTATATTCTATAAGGTGCTCCAAGTTAAACCGCATTGAACATCTGAGACTTCACTTGCTTTTGGTTACGTTTACCTTAAGGTTTTCTCTACACGACATCTGCCGAGGCTGCGCCAATCCATCTACACAGGAAAACATGTCAGATACATGTCCGCGACGCCTGATCCAGAAGATGCGAGCATCCACCACGGCGAGGTACATCGACGCCGGAGACGTATTTGGCGATAGCCAATGAAATTGCTTTGGAAATGACGTGACCGAAAAGCAATGGGGATTAGTGAATCAGCGTTTAGTTTACTAAATAACACTGCATTATTATACACCATTTCTGCATTCATTTATACAGAATGGCAAATTCCTTGGGATAACGATGGTACTAATAGAAAAATATTTATTTACCTTTCCAAGCTCAAAGATAAATTACGCAATGGTACTTCTGAGCTGACAGAAATCCTGACCGGATATGGCTCGTACCTGAGCTATATATTTTGTTTTGGCTTTCCGGAGTGCGCAGTGCACATGTAGAGAGGTTGTAGGCTATGAACGTTACATGTTTGACCTTACGGAAACAAGTGTTTATCACCTCCACACATTCTATCAGCTGTAAACAAACATGTATGGGTAAATAACATCTGCTCCAACACATACGCGCTCAGGCGCAACCTGAAATGCACTGAAGTATCTCTTGGAATCTCCCATCGACTAAATAACTAGATGACATTCTGCCATAGTTAAGGGCAGTAGATAGTGGTCTATCAGCGCACTATACATTTTTTCAAGTACTGTTTGAATTTCTCTTTGCAATGTTTCTGCGTAACAGTATTAATATATATACAACAGATTTGTAAAGTAGGCTAGTATTGGAATATAATAGTCTATGAGAATAATATGATATACTATGTACTTTGTACTAATACTATGATTTTATCATAGTGTTATATGTATGCACGCATACTGGTGCACAAGTATTTTGGTATTGCACAATATTTTTAAGTGGTTATGTTATGAATTGTATTATATAATGTACAGTACTATTTTCCTTGTATATGTGTAATAGTTTATAGCCATGCATCTAGATTCAGATCAGTACAAGAATGTGTTTGCAACAGTGGAGTATTCCGAGGACCTACAAAAGAACAACTCTGCCTTAGGCCATCTGAGAGAAAAACGGAAACCAGATGAATGATGGATTTCTAACAGCAGAATATCATCCACAATCTGTAGTAGAAGATACAATGGGTGAAAATGGCAGAAGTATACTGCATGTCCAAGATCCACAGAAGTGCAGCTATCTAATTACTACACAGCTGCAGCTCTACAGGGAAAACAATAAGTTTTTTATTTGTCCTTAACCTCCAGCCGACAGGAGCGATATACAATAATGAAATTTATATGAAACTTTCAGCAGGTGCATGTAGAAAAATCGTACTGTTTTGGTCTATAAAATCATGGGATCAAGGTTTACCTTCCCTGAAATTTCAATCGAACAACAGTAATTGCTAGATCGATTCATAGAGCCCCAACATCTCGATAAAAAAACATGTCATACTCTATGAACAATGAAGTTATGTATTGCTAATAAATTCCTCCCGATTTAGTATGACCGCCTTAAGCGAAGATAAATTGCATTAAAGAGTATGATCAGATTTATCAGGTAGGTAGAAGAGTCGAAGATTTTTCAAATGGATGACAAAATATATCCAACAAAATTTAACCTAATAATTGAATATTTGAAAATTGAAGTGAGTAAGGCACTACAGTGGCCAAGTGTTACCCTGAAATTTTATTTAAATGAACCGCATGAAAAGCATTCTTACGTATCTTAACAGGAAAGATCAGACAAATCTCCGGCCTGTTCAAGAGTTCAGGGCAGCTTTTAAGGCAAAGTAGTTTTCCCTCTTATATTATTGAGGGATATATAATATGTATAGCGTACTCATCCAAATCATTTCAGCGTTTGAGAATACACTTGCATTGCGTCAATTTAATCAAACAAATATGTGATACTTTGTTTCTGTAAAGTACTTTGCTAGTTACTTAAAACTAGTCAGTTTTCTTAAACGTATATACAATTTCCTGTCAGATAACAGTCATATTTTTTTTAGATATTTAGTTCGTATGATAGATTAGACATTCATTCCATGGACAGAATTTACTTCATTTGATCATATAAAGTTTATTCTTCATCTGAATAGTGTTTTTTCCCAAATAATGGCTGACTTTCTAAGCAAGCATATAAATCCATCATGTTCGTATTTTATTTAATTTCAGATAGCAATTGCAAGCCTCCTGTGTTCTGTTCCTATTGCGAGAAGTAGCTCACATCCATAACAATGGCAAAGGAAAAGAAAACACATGCGATATATGTCAAGGTTTATTTTTAAGCATCATTGCAGCCTGTTAGTGTAAAACAAACAACAGACAATGTGAGAAAGATAAAGTATTTTGTACTTTCACGATTTTATTTATTGGACAGCTTTTGTCGTGTATTTTTTTAATTGTTTTAATACTTTTTAATAATACGTTGCTTTCACGGTATTTCCAAAGAAAGCAATGGGGTTATAGAACGTAGTGATGAAAAAGGATAGCATTTAACATGGACTATTACATGATGGATATTAAATACTTATATTTTTAATAATAGTAAAGGATTGGTAATACATTCACACTGACACAAAAACTGCAAAAGGATATTTCATAATGCACCCTGTCCACAAAAATACTTTACTCCGCCTTTATTTTCAAAACCATTGGTCGTATTCTCATTACTTCTGACTATAAAAGTACTCCAAACCACGCATATATTTCTGGCTTGACATTTTAAATAAAAACATCTGATGTAGACGCCACATGACTTCCTTGTATGACATATTAAATTTTACACATTTTTCTTTACATTTCATTCAAACTTATTTCCTCCAATTTCATTAAAGATATATTTCTCATTCAATTAATTCAGTTCTCACTTCACGGCAAAGCAAAAATACATAAAAAAACCTTTAAGAGTCATTAGGATTTTTGAAGCAGGAAGACGTGAAAAATGAGCAAAGCATTCGCCGGGAAAGGAACCTCGGACCTCTCGAATACGCTCCGAAGATGCTGACCATTACACCACGAAGGCGTGCTAAGAAGGTGGAAGAAATACTTAAAAATCTTCATTAAAAATAGAAATTCAGAAAGACATAAAACATCGAATAGAGTTAAAATAGTTTTAAAAAAAGTTTTACAATTAAAATTAGGGTTTCTACGCAAAAAAACAAGCAATTCGTAAAGCTGGCTTGAAGGGACACATTTCGGTGCCCAAAATTGAAAGTTTACTTTTGATTCCTATCGGTAAAAAGACACTGAAAGTACAGAAACTGACTTAATTCACTATTCTACTGAGTTTTCAAATGTAAATAAATGGCGGTTCGTTAGGCTTAACTCGCCACATAAACTTTTAAATTTTTGATAATTCTACAACTATTGCATGCAGATTAACTAACGCCATAAAAACCTTAACTGGAACATAAAAACCACATAATTCAATTACTTCTAAAGCAAAAAATGCGCAGTTTACCAATACATAAGGGAGTAAAAAAACTAAGCTCACCGAGGCAGGTAACAGAATGGAAATATATATATATTTGTGTAAGAATGGTGCAGCCGATTGAAACGAAAAAGGGAGGTGCACAACTAAATGCTATAGCAGTCCAACATATAAAGCTTCAACGTTCTATGGCTGCTTGTTCTTTAGTTATGCGAGATACATTGATACCTACGTACGTACATACGTATTAGATGTCAAAGAAAAAGGGGTAGAGAGACAAAATCTGTCCTGAATCTGTAGGGTTTCGCTTAAATCAATCAGCTAATTATTGAATTTTTTGTTATCTTTCCTGAACTCCTCCTCGCCAGGATGTTAATTTAAAGTTAGGTGAAGTAGTATTTAAACGGATGAATCTTAGAGTTCATTCAAAGCGTGTTTACGCTAGCTGGCGCGCGTTTCGTTTCTGACCTTGCTGTTACGCGGAGTCGCTGATACGCCTTTTGGCCACTTGAATATTATCAGGCCTGCTAGGTTGTCGAGTCAACCTAGTTAGCCGTAACTTAAAGTGCTAGTCCAGCATTGCTCTTTTAGACTTGGATTTATTGTGTTGCAAATTCTTAGTTTCCACCGCACGTTCTCGCTGTTATTATAAAGCCCGAAGTAAGTGCCTTTCTGTTCATAGTTGAAAATAATAAAATGTTACTTTCACCCTTCTTCTGTACTGCTATTATTTCACGTCTTTTCCAGGTTCATCTGTGCCAAGTCTCCACGTTCATTAGTAGGATCTCGTGCATTTTATGTGGCCAAAGAGAGTTAGATCTTATGAATCCATTCTAAACCCATTTAACAATCGTTTTTGGCAAAACCAATCCTTTACTCTGTAGGTACGTAAAAATCTCACGCAAAAACATCGTTTTAATGGTTTTGAGAGCGGTTGAAGTGGATGTTTTCGTTGAAATATAACACCTGATATATTTCGGGATTACATTTAGGAAGTAAAAAATCAAATTTGTTAAATTTTTATATCTAGCTTTTAATTCGTTACGTTGGTCCATATATTTATGGTTAGGACAATTTCATAGTCATTAAAAAATATAAAATACAAAACGTTTCATATCCGTCCGACAAAAACTGACAGAGATATTTCATTTTGAACCCGGAAATCACATTAAGAGGCCAAACACACACTGAAGAACGATGTATCTGCATTTGTAAGGAACTAAAAATAAAATAAAAGTTTCGAAAATGTATTCTAATGTTAATAGAATAAATGACGAGCATTCGGTTGGAAATTGTTGCCGAAAATATTGATTAATATAATTCGTTTCAAGAAATAGGTTTTATTCACAGAATCTGGAGAATTTGTATTCTAGAAAGCACTGGCAGGCTTCAGTATTGGCTCATAGCCAAATCGTTACATTATTTGCAAGAATTGAAAATGTGAAACATTTCTAATTTAACGAATTTTGCTGTATGCTCATTAGCCCAAATGGGCTGTTAGTCTCGAATGTTTTTTTTTGTTGAATAACAAAGTATTATTTTTCAAATTGTTGCCACTAAATATTATCGACGTATTATTTTTTAAGAAATCCAGTAATGAAGAATTTGCATGAATGCATGTATAATTCTCAGATTATGAATAAACGAGGGTACTACAGTCATCAAATTTTGAATAACGTAGTCCTCAATCCGAACGTTTACATCTGAATGTTTGCATTTTTAATTTCGAATTTGCTTTATTATAAATTTCATGTTTCGTAAAGTTTAATGAAGTTTGAATTAACAAACTCAACGATGTGAAAGCGAGTATTGGCAACTCTGTACGGAACAAAATATTTTTGTCCCAGTGCGCCTATCGGAAAATCGAAAAACATGCTGTTTTTAAATTATTTTGTGATACTGCTGTTGAATTGAATTTTATGGTTTAAGTTCAGCGATTGTACGCATTCCTTAATTATTAATAATTAGAAACTTATTTTTATAATTTATTCATTTTAAAAATTTTTTTTATAATTTGTTCCTTGATATGAAGTTCTGTACATTAAAGTCTAGGTATTACTTATTTGTGTAGCATAGTCGAGGGCTTGCTAGTGAAGATTAGTTAATTTTAGTTTTAAATTTTTATGCATAGATTTTACTGGCAAATATATTGTTGCATTTTGTACACATTGCATATTTAAAAAAAATTGTTAATTTAACATAATGCTGCGAATCTTTTTTAT